>JAJPUD010027451.1:703-15548 GCA_023553655.1 Myrmecobius fasciatus | reverse complement strand
AAAGAGTGATATTGTAAGCAAATTAGAGGAACGTAGTATAGTTTACCACTCAGACCTGTGTGGATGGAATAAATTTATGTCCAAAGAAGATCTAGAATTCTTAATTGAACACCAGATAGATAATTTTGATTATATTAAGTTAAAAAGTCATTGGTGACCCATAGCTTTGACTGCAATATAAGGATTATAAATTTCATCTATCATGCATAGAATATGCAGAGATGGGAGGGCTATTAGGACTAGAATGACTGCTGCAATAATTGTCCAGATGGTTTTGACCTCTTGAGCATCTATGATGCTAGTGTGTTTTAGTTTTATCGTAAGTATAAGAATAAGTACATACAGCATGGATAAGTGAATTAAGAAGACAATTATCAAAGTGTAGTCATGATATTATATGAGCTTTTCTATGATAGGGGAAGTAGTATCTTGAAAGACAAATTATATAGGACAAGCATATGAGATATAGAGGGCTTAAATCTGTGACTTAACTATGGCAAAGTTATGTAATGGCTGTTACTAATATCTTCCTGAGAAAGTCATAAAGGTTATGGAGTTGACTTGAAATCAATTCTTTGGTGTTCGATTTCTCCCTTTCTCATTTAGGTTTATCAAATATAGGTTGTTCAAATGTGTTATATATTGGACAGCCATAGAGTCACTCAATGTTAGTTGTAGTTAGTTCTACAGTAGATACTTCTTGTTTTGATGTGAAAGCTTCTCAGATGATAAAACTTATTAAAATGACGGCTGTTAAGGAGATGAATGAGTCGATGGAGAATAATACTTTTCATGCTGTATAGGTATCTGGGTAGTCTGAGTATAGTTGAGGTATACCTGAAAGGCCTAGGAAATGTTGAGGAAAGAATGTTATGTTGACCCCCACAAATATAATAGAGAAATGGATTTTTGCTCATAGGTCATTAAATATATAGCCTGTGAAAAGTGGGAATCAATGGACAAATCCTCCTATAATTGCACATACAGCACCTGTTGATAATACATAGAAGAAATGTACAACTACATAATATGTATCATGAAGAACAATGTTTAGGGATGAGTTGGCTAGTACAATTCCCGTTAGACCACTGATTGTAAAAAGGAAGATGAATCCAAGGGCTGGGGATCATTTGATATTGTCCCTATGAAGTGTAGCCAGTCAACTAAAGCCTTTAATGCCAGTGGGAATAGCAATGATTATTGTGGCTGATGTAAAATATGCAACTGTGTCTACATCTAGACCTACAGTAAACATATGATAGGTCAGACAATAAAGCCTAGGAAGCCAATAGATATTATTGCTCAAACCATTCTCATGTAGCCGAAAGGTTCTTTTTTACCTACATATTAGGTAACGATATGGGAGATAATTCCAAAGCCTGTTAGAATTAAAATGCAAACTTCTGGGTGGCCGAAAAATAAGAATAGGTGTTGGTACAAGATCAGATCTCCTCCACCAGTTGGATTGAAGAATGTCATATTTAGACTGTGATCTGTTAAGAGCATAGTAATACCAGCTGCTAGAACTGGTAGGGATAGAAATAGTAGTACTGCTGTAATTATAACAGATCAGACAAATAATGGGGTTTGATACTGAGAAACTTCAGGGGGTTTTATGTTCATGATGGTTATAATAAAGTTAATAGCCCCTAGAATAGAGGTTACCCCAGCAAGATGAAGGGAGAAAATAGCTAAATCTATTGAAGCTCTCACGTGAGCTGGATTGTGGGCTAGAAGTGGGTATACAGTTCATCCTGTACTGGGTGCCTGCTTCAACTGTTGAAGATGCTAGTAGCAAAAGAAAAGATTTTGGAAGCAGCCAGAAGCTTATATTATTCATTCATGGGAATGCTATATCCGGTGCTCCAATTATAAGCAAATCAGTTGACAAATCAGTTGCCAAAACTGATCATAAGAGGTATTACTTTGAAGGAAATTATTACAAATGCATGGGCAGTAATGTTTACATCATAAATTAAAGTACTGGGCTGGCCTAGTTCTGCCTGAATGAGTAGGCTCTATGGACTATACCTGCCTAAGCCACAAATAGGAGATACAAAGTGCGCATGTCTTTGTGGTTAGTAGAAAATAGTCAACAAGTAATGAACATAGGTAAAATGGCTGATTATAAGCATTGGATTGTAAATCCAAAGACAGAGATGATATCTCTTTCTATCACTAAATTGAAGCCAAATATCTAGGCACTTAGCTATTAATTAAGAATAGGTAGGATAAATACCCTCCAATTTAGAGGAGTGGAATTTTAATTAAACAGAGCCCAGGGAGCTCCACGCCTTTTTTTTTCTTACTTGGCATGGCCATAAGGACCTACAATGTTTGGCCCTTTTTGGAATTGTATATAACTTAGCATTTTTTGTTCAATTAGGGTTAGGAATGCTACTGCTAGGAGAATAGGAATAATGTAAAGTAACAGATTTATAAAGAACATTTTTTAAGAAGAGAGTTTGAACCTCTGGGGATAAAGATTTAAGTTTTATTCAATTACCAACTCTGCCACCTTAACTACCCTGATCTAGGGGTGGAATAAAGGGAATAAAGATATTAAGATGGTTTCATATGTTGGTTCTAGGGCTCATTTGGAATGTTAGCCCCATTTCTTTTGTCCTTTCATACTAGGAAAAATGAATTTACGGAGAGAAATCCACTTAGATTTCTCTGGTCTGAAGTCAGATCATGTGGGATGTTGAACAAACGAACCATTAATAGTGGTTGCACCATTTGGATGTTGTGATCCAACATCAAGATCATAAACCCTAATTTTTGATATGGACTCTCAAATAGTATTGCGCTGTTATCCCTGGGGTAACTTGTTCTGTTGATCAAAAGTTAGTTGTCATATAGTAACCAAGTACATAGTAATTATGAATAAACATTAAATGGAAGAATGTTAACAATATCAAAAACTACACCCCTAATGCTATAAAGTCTTGATATCTTGGATATCATCCATGTTTTTACTTTGATTTTCTTCATAGGTTCAAGGAGAATATCCATAAGGTAGGATATGTTAGAATAATGAGGAATTGGAGAAAATAAATTTTCCTACTTAGAAAGATCTGCTGGAAAATCATTGATAATTAATCAAAATTTTGGACAGTGCCAATCAGAATATCACCTGTGAATTCATTTTAGTATGTAAGTAGCATGAATAAAAAAAAGAAAGAAACATTGTGAGAGCAAAAATATTTATTGATTACAGAAATATATAGAACCCTGAACAGCCTTATTTTGAACATCTGATTGACTACATAACATTAAAGATTCATATCTGAATGGGAGCAAGAAAAATCTGACTTGCATATAAAAGAATTGGATAACTCTTTAAGTGGTTAAAATGGATACATCTTATAATATTTTTGTACTATTTTACTAAAATAAAAAACATTTGAAAAAAACATTAAGTAATTCAGGATCTCTTCCCTAACTGCAATATATTCAATAGGTGTTGGTTTGGCAAAATTAGTAATTTATGATTGGATTATTACTTTTCTATGTACAAAATATGGGTGAAATTAAAAGTAAAACTATTACCAGATGAACTATTGTTATGAAGGGAAAATACTTGCTTTCCTACCTGGAATTTCTGACCTTGTAAACACAATTCAATTTTTTACATTATTTTTCTTTTTTTTCTTTTGTAAATTATTTATTTGTTTGCTTTTATTAGTGCGTTTTATTTACAAAACATATACATGGGTAATTTTTCAACATTGACCCATGCAAAACCTGTTCCAAATTTTGCCTTCCTTCCCCTCACCTTCTTCCCTAGATGGTAGGTAGTCCAATACATGTTAAATATGTTACAATATATGTATACATAGTTATGTAGTTATCTTGCTGCACAAGAAAAATTGGTTCAAGAAAAAAAACTGAGAAAGAAAACAAAATGCAAACAAACAAGAACAGAAAGGATGAAAATGCTATGTTGTGGTTCACAGACTTCTCTGGGTGTAGATGGCTCTCTTTTCATTACTAAATAATTGGAATTGCTTTGAATCATCTCATTGTTGAAGAGGGCCATGTCCATCAGAATTGATCAGCATATAGTCTTGTTGTTGCCGTGTATAATGATCTCCTGGTTCTGCTCATTTCACTTAGCATCAGTTCATGTAAGTCTCTCGAGGCTTTTATGAAATCATCCTGCTAGTAGTTTCTCATACACACACACACACACACACACACACACACGCGTGCACACACACACACACACACACATATATATGTACACTTTTTTTACTAAAGCTTTTTATTTGCAAAACATATGCATGAGTAATTTTTCAACATTGACCCTAGCAAAACTTTCTGTTCCAAATATTTCCCTCCTTCCCACCAACCCATCCCCTAGATAGCAGATAATCCAATATATGTTCTATATGTTAAAAATATATGACAAATCCAATATATATGTACATATTTGCACAGTTATCTTTATGCATAAGAAAAATTAGAGCTAGAAAGAAAAAACCGAGAAGGAAAACAAACTGCAAGTAAACATCAACAGAAAGCATGAAAATGCTATGTTGTGGTCTACATTCAGATCCAACAGTACTCTCTCTGGGTGTAGATAGCTCTCTCTATCACTGAACAATTGGAACTTGTTTGAATTATCTTATTGTTGCAGAGAGCCCCATCCATCAGAATTGATCATATAGTTTTGTTGTTGCCATATATAATGATCTCCTGGTTCTGATCATTTCACTTAGTATAAGTTCATGTAAGTCCCTCCAGTCCTCTCTGAAATCATCCTACTGGTTGTTTCTTAAAGAACATTAATATTCCATAATATTCATATACCATAATTTATTCAACCTTTCTCCAAATGATGGGCATCCATTCAGTTTCCAGGATCTAGCCACTATAAAAAGGGCTGCCACAAACATTTTTGTACATCCCTTTCCCTCCTTTAAAATTTCCTTGGGATATAGGCTCAGTAGAAACACTTCTAGGTTAAAGGGTATGCACAGTTTGATAACTTTTTGAGCATAGTTTCAAATTGCTCTCCAGTATAGTTGGATCCATTCACAGTTCCACCAACAATGTATTAGTGTCCCTCTTTTCCTACATCCCCTCCAACATTCATTATTATCTTAGCCAATCTGAGAGGTGTGTATTGTATCACAGAGTTGTCTTAATTTTCATTTCTCTGATCAATAGTGATTTGGAGCACTTTTTCATATGACTAGTAATAGTTTTGATTTCTTCATCTGAAATTTGTCTGTTCATATCCTTTGATCATTTATCATTTGGGGAGTGGCTTGAATTCCTATAAATATGAGACAATTATCTATATATTTTAGAAATAAGACCTTTACGAGAGCCCTTAAATGTAAAAATGATTTCCCAATTTATTGCTTCCCTCCTAATCTTGTCTGCATTAGGTTTGTTTGTACAAAAACTTTTTAACTTAATATAATCAAAATTATCTATCTGGTATTCAATTAAGAGTTCCAGTTCTTCCTTGGACACAAATTCCTTCCTTCTCCACAGGTCTGAGAGGTAAACTATCCTATGTTCCTCTAATTTGCTTATAATATCACTCTTTATGTCTAAATCATGAACCCATTTAGATCATATCTTGGTATGTGGTATTAGATGTGGATCAAGCCCTAATTTCTTCCACACTAGTTTCCAATTTTCCCAGCAGTTTTTGTCAAATAGTGAGTTCTTATCCCAAAAGTTGGGGTCTTTGGGTTTCTCAAACACTAAATTGCTGCATTATGTTTCCATGGTTATACCTTGCACAAGGCTTGCTTTTTATCTCCAGAACCTAGCAAAATGCTGGCATGATGTAGGAAAATTAATCAACAAATATTGGTGAGGTATAATACTCCAGGCATCATATAAAATTTTGGAAACATCATTAGAGGTAAAACATATTCCCTGCTTTCAGGGATCCTATAGTCTAATGGGGAGGCAACATACAAACTATATAGAAACAAGATATATGTATGAATAGGAACTAGTAAACCAAGGGAAGGCACTAGAATTAAGAAAAGTCTGAATTTTTTTTAGAAAGTGAGATTTGGGGTAGGACTTGAAGGAAGTCAGGATGCCAGAAAGCAGAGAAAGTATTTTAAAAATTGTGACTAAATTGAATTTAAATGAATCTTAATACAAGTGAATGTAGAATCTCATGGAGAACAGGAACATAAGCATCTGTAATGATGTTGACTAATATTTTTATGACATTTTGTTTTTCTGGTTTAAATCATTTTCCATAACACTTGTCATTTTACACAACACTGATCAAATAATTTTAATTCCAAGTCACATGATGTTACATATCAGTTAAAGATAAAAGAAGAGAATGCCATTATTAGTTACATTCTTAATCCTATCCCATATTTTCATAGTAATCTGTTTCTATGACATATTTGGGGAAAAACTGATTCAAAAAAGTTAAATTTGGGTCCTAACTCTTAAACTTATTTGCTAACTACAGGATTTTGTAGAATCAAACTGAGAAGAATTAGGAATGGGTGTATTGGACATGTATCATTAATCAGGATGGCAAGGGGGTGAAGCTGTTTCTATATAGAATGCCTAGTTTCTACTAATACATAAAACATTGCCCGTTTATGTACTGATTGACTTATTTGCTTTATGTTTCTTTATGTTTCCTTAGTAATTTTGTGGTTTAAAGGCTTAAATATGGAAGGCATAGATACAATAAACCTGTCTTGTCTTGTCTAGTCCTATCATGTCTTGACCACATACGTTTATGTTTCTATCTTTTATTGCTTTTGTGGTCTTTGTGAGAGCCCATACAGCTGGCCTATCACTGGCATTTCACATATAATAACTACCTATCTTACTGAGTTGTTTGTTTAAAAAAAAAGATGCTTTTTCAATCTCAAAAGTATCGTGAAAGTATGATCTGGAATGGAAAAAGTTTATCTATTTCCCTAGTGAGGGATGAGGTCTAATATAATGTCATAGTAAAAAAAAATCAAAGATGAAGAGAATTTATTCTTTGACCAAGTCTTACTGAGAATTTAGGGGAATAAATTATCATTTCCCCTTGAAAAAAATAAAGAGTTTTCTGAGGGCCTTTTTAACATCCTTATTCCTCAAAGTATAGATAAGAGGATTCAAAGAGGGACTCACTGTGGAGTAAAGCACAGCCATGATCTTGCCTGTGTCTGGGCAGTAGCTGGAGCCTGGGCTTAGATAGACATAGATGACAGTGGAATAGTACATGGTCACTACAATGAGGTGGGAAGAGCAGGTAGCAAAAGCTCTCTTTTTGCCCTCTGTATTCTGGATTGCCATGATGCTGAAGATGATGAAGCCATAAGACATCATAGTGAGCAGGAAATTCAGAACTGCAAAGAATATGTCAGCCACTGTTGTCATAATGTCATTCACATATGTGGATGAGCAAGAGAGAGGCAGTAGAGAGGGTATCTCACAGAGAAAATGATCAATTATCTTGGGACCACAGAATGACAGCCTCAACAAGAGACTGGTATTTGTTGTAGCACCGAATGCACTAATCCCCCACACAGCCACAGCCAAGGACACACAAACTTCCCTACTCATCATCTTGCTGTAATGCAGAGGCTGGCAGATTGCTACATACCGATCATAAGCCATAGCTGTGAAGAGCAAGAGTTCTGCAGCCACAGACCAAGTCAGGAAGTACACCTGAGTCATACACCCCTCAAAAGAAATGGTCTTGTCTTTTCCTCCCAGAATCTGTAACAATTTAGGTACAGCAGTGCACGTGCAGATCACATCCAACAAAGCCAAGTTGACTAGGAAGAAATACATTGGAGTATGAAGCCCTGAATTCAGGATGATAGCAGCCCCAATGAGAGAATTTCCAATAAAAGCTACTATGAAGAGGAATAGAAAAAGGACAAAAAATAGTACCTGCAAATGAGGGATGTTTGTGATTCCCTTTAGGATGAATTCTGTCACACAAGTCTGATTATTCATGACTCTGTCACTCTTACATTAGTCATTTGAGTCCTATAGTTGACAGATTTTCTTGTTCACAGCTCATCTGAAAAAAGAATGGATGTCAGTATCACTTTATTTTGTCAATTTCTTGAAGAATTAAAAATCACTGTTAAAAATATTTTTTCTTACACTGAGCAAGAAAAAGTGAGTGTGTTTCATCAATATTTTTAAAATATTAAAATATCTATTCTGTCCTGTCACTACTTTCTTTGCAGTACTTCAAAGCCTAATATTTTCTGTGTCTGTGAATTTTTTTCTTACATAGGTTGATGAATAAACTCTCTCAGGTCATGCCTAAGGAAGAAAGGAAGGAAAGAAGGAAGGAAGGAAGAAACAAAGTAAGGAAGGAAGGAAAGAAGGAAGGAAGGAAGGAAGGAAGGAAGAAACAAAGTAAGGAAAGAAGGAAAGAAGGAAGGAAGGAAGGAAGGAAGGAAAGAAGGAAGGAAGGAAGGAAGGAAGAGAGAGAGAAAAAGAAGGGGGAAGGAAGGGAGGAAAACAGGCATGTTTCATCAATATTTTTAAAATAATAAACATCTAATCTTTCTTGCCAACTTTCTTTTAATACTTCAAAGTCAAATATTTTTTGTTACTGTGAATTTTTTTTCTTACATAAGTTGATGGATAAATTTTCATGTCTTACCTGAGGAAGGGAGGGCAAAAGGGAGTGAGGGAGCAAGGAAGGAAGGAAGGAAGCAAAGAAGAAGGGAAGAAAGGAAGGAAAGAAGGAAATAAAGAAAAAGGAGGGAGCAAGGGAGGGAGAGAGGAAAAGAAGAAGGGAGGGGTAAAGGGAGTGAATAAGGAAAGAAGGAGGGGGGAAGGGAAGGAGGGAGAGAGAGAGAGAGGGAAGGGTGAAGAAATGAAGAAAGAAAGAAAGGAAAAAAAAGAAATGGCAATAATAGATACATAGATAGATAGGAAGTATTTGGGTACTGAGCATATGTTTACAATTATAAAGATAACTCCCCAATAGTGGGGTAGTGTCTAAAAATCTGACCTTACAAGCAAGAAGAACTAGTTTCAGATCCTGTCCCTGATTCATACTGCCCATGTGACAGACAAGTTGTTATTTTTTTTTATTTTCTCTGGAAATGCTCACAGACTATTAAAACTGTTTTGATAGACAAGTTTTCACATTGAAAGTTTCTTTTTTAAGGCCAGACCTATGATTTAACTGATATAGGGAATCTCAAATAAGGAAATCCCTTCTCCCAATGGAGCTAAATCACTGCTTTAATACTTACAGTGTGGGGGAAGTGTCTAGGACTTTAAGCAGTAGTATATTAGGGGCCTAACTCTAAGATTAATTAGTTCTGTATCATGTATGATATCCTCCTCCATACCCTCCTCTTAAAAAATAAGTGTTTAATAAATGTTCCCTTCCCCCAAAATCTATATATATAGGTATTTTATTTATATATACACAAAATGCATATATACATAAATGCATATACCTTTCATATGTGCATATATTGATGTGTGAATTGCATCATGTATGTATATAGACATGTTATACACATGTACACAAGAATTTCCATACTTTGCTTATTTCCTTCATATTTGAATAAAAAACTTGGTTCAAATATTTATACATTTAAAGAGAAAGTGATATAATTAAAAATATGTTGCTACATTAATTCTGTCAGATAAAGGTAGAACACAAATCCAAAGACATTTTCTCTCTAATAATTAGATTATTATCTTTGTGGTGTTATATATCATGAAGATCACAAATGAAATAAATTTCACGAATATCCACACCTTTTTTTCTGTGACTAGTAGTGAGTTCTGTATGCTCCTCAGGGTATACATACCATGAACATTCCAGGAAATATGCTAACTCATGGGAGATAGAAGTTTATTTCCTGGATGCCTGACTACTCATGCTTTATTTAACTTTTTATTTATTTGGCCAAAAGAGTTGTAATTTTCATGAGTCAGTACTTCATAGATTGGTTAGGATAATTTTGTCATGATCTCAGCACAGCCTCTGAGGTCTTTGCATAATCATGAAGCTGAAAGCACATTGGGGAAATCAAGACACAGGATGAAGTCCCGCTTTTGCCAACTAATTAACCATGTGACATTAAGCAAATCACTTTTTTTTCTGTGCCTTAACTTCATTTTGTTTTGGATGGGAAGATGGAGAGGCAAGAGAAGTTAGTGCTTTCCATCACTACCACTTTCCTAAATTATATCCTATTGGTTCAGATTACATGACCCAACACAAGAATAGGGTCACAACATTGTTCTGTCCTGAAATCTCCTTTTCTATCATTTTCAGAAATGGTAGTCCTAATTGTGACTAGAGGAAAATTATTTTGAAAATGACAAACTATAAACTCACCAAGATTACAGATGTAAAAAGACAATAGTCGATGAACATATGTCTTCTAGAGAGATTCATATGAAGATGCAAGCATTGCATAATATTTTTTCATTTCAGAAATATTTTTATTGGCAATTTGTCTCCAAATAATATTTGCTTCTCTGTGAATTAGAAAACTGAAATTATTTTCTGCTAAAATAATCTAGATTTTGAAAATTTTTAAACCTACAAAATATCAAAATTATAATTTTCTCAGGATATAAATTTATTTGTAAGATTATACTGTCATATGGACCCTGAATAAAATATTGCTAGTTTTGTCTCCTTAAATTGCCTTTGTCTTTGCTATGAAAATTGGGGGATATTATTTGACTGAAAAAAATAGAAAATTTTCTTAGAACCTTCTTATCTAAAATGAATTGATTTTCATTAATTAGCCATTTTCTGAATTTCCTTCTCTCATGTATATTCAAATTCTTTTTATATAATTTGTTTTAATATGTTCTATTCTTAGTAATTTGGAATTTCCTTAACAATTTATTATGCTATACTCAAAGACAATGTGTAAAAGTAAAAGTTTTAATTTTCAAAGTAATCTTACCATAGACTACTGTTCCTTGGAGTAGAAGCAAAATGTCAAAGTCAAAAGAAAAGTAGATTTTAAGAAATAAGACCTAATCGGTCCTCTATATCTCTTAAATTTTTCCAATCATCAAATGAAAACTTTGGACCACATGATCTCTTGGGTATTTTCCTCTATTCACTGTATCAGAATTTTAAATTTTCAGAGTTGGAAGAGAAAATAGTAGCCATATAGTCTAATACATATATGGAAAAACAAACTTTTCTATCACACAGCTTCAAATTTGTTGGTAATCTTTGGCTTAAAGATCTTATAGGTTTAGACTTCCACTATTTTCTGGGGAAACATTATAAATTATGGTTAGGAAGTTTATCTTTATTTCCAATCTAAATATCCCTTATATAGGTTTCATCCCATATTTCTAATTCTGCCCCCAGGCTCCAAAATATTTAGTATCTTTTCTATATAACAGCCCTTCAAATATCTGAAGAGAGATACAGCATCATATACCACCCCCATCTCAAACTTATATTCTACAAGATAAACATCCCAATTCTTTCAAATGATTTATGAGCACCCTTGTATCAGGTGAACATTTGGTCAATTGTAAGTATAAATGAAAAAAAGCCAGCAACCAACTCACCCTCATATATCGATCTTTAGTTTTGTTTTTTATAATTTTTCCAGCTAGACTGTCTTCATAGTGAATAAAAATAAAGGACTTCTTCCTGACTTTCACAGCATTTAATTGACAGCAATATAAGCATAACAACACTGATCAAATAGAATGAACAAGCCTTTAACACATGGACATTTGCATTCATTGCGAATCAATCTTCTTGCAACAGTATTTGTTTCCTCTACATTTAACATAGTGAGTTTTCCCATAAGAACATGAAATACTTGGAGTGAGGGAAAAAAAGGCATATGTGGCCAATGTTGAGTTCCCTTTTAAGTCTAAATAAAATAGACCTTTGAATGGGCATGTAATATAGACACATACCTTAAATACAATGACTGGAGAGGTTTTTTTGTTTGTTTTGTTTGTTTTGTTTTTCCTATTTTACATTCACGCAATAGATAGGATTGGCCACTTGGGGAATTCATTATTTCCAAAGACTCCAAGGAAGCAATTAGGTCAAGTTTGCCATGACTTCTGAGGTTCTCAGAAATCCTATTTAAACTAATATGGCTATGCCAGCAATGTCCATATGAATTACTGCCCATGGCATAACAGTGTTACATCTGATTCCTAGTTCAACCATATTAAAGAACACATCTTTGTAGACTGTACCTAGAGGGACAGCAAAAATTTAATCCTTCACCTCTAGTCCAACAGTTTAGGTAAATAAAAAAATTAAGTTAGATTATCTCCAACCTAGAAGCAAAATGTAGATCCTGACTATAGACTCCCCCAAATTAAAAGGGACTTTGGAGATAATTTCAGCCATTGCCTTCATTTTCAGCAAATTATTTTTCCTATATGGAGATGGCATGGAAAGAACCTTTACTGGGAAGATAGAAAAATATATTTGTTCTGGTTTTTTCATACTATTTCCTAGACAAATCATCTGTCTTTATAATAATCATAACCGGAATTTTCTCACCTAATTTCTACTCTTCACCTTTCCCCTCACATCTAGTATACTCATCACTTTATATCTTCTTTTTGTAATAGTCCCCATCATTCAAGGTCTAGATCATATGATTCCTGTTCAATTAATTATTGCCTATTCTACTCAGATATCATCTCTCCCTCTGTAGATATGCTTAGTATTTTGTCTTTCTAAACAGTCATTGTTTTTATTTGTGATTGTTTTGTACTTATTATATTTCATTATTTCTTATATTTCTGTCAAGAAGCATTTATTAAGTACCTCTATTTTGGGGGATTTGTATATTTATGTATTTGTATATTGGGATACATAAACTTTTTAAAGGTATAGAGAAGAGCAAAATCACAATCCCTGCCTCATGGAAGTCAAGCTCTAGTTGAAAAGATAACATACCAAAAAATTATACATGAATAATAAATATAACATAAATAGAGCAACTCAAGAGGAAGCTGCAAAGGGAGATATGACTGGTCCCCATTTCACAAGTCTTTCCTGGAAGACTGAATAAAGAATTTTAAAAGAGAGTTAGAATAAAAACGTGGAAATGAAATGAAATCATTTCAAGAAGGAATGCAAAAAGCATATAATGCCTTTAAAAAGAAATATGAAAAAAACACCAAGTCAATGAAAAACAAAATCAGTGAAATGGAAAAAGGATGTAATGAACAAAAACATCCAATTGGCCAATAAAAAAGGAGTTTAAAAAGATAACTGAAAAATAATAAACTAAAAATCAGAATTGAACAAATGGACGGGAATGGCTCAATAAGACTTCAAGAATCAGTCAAACAAAATCCAAAAAAATGAAAAAAATAGAAGGAAAAAATAGAGGAAAAACAACTGACTTGGAAAATAGATCTAAGAGAGACAATCTAAGGATTATTGGACTTCCTGAAACCCAGGATGAGAAAAAGGTCCTAGACAATATCTTACAGGAAATCATAGAAGAAAACTACCCTGATGTTTCAGAATCAGAAGGTAACATAGCCATTGAAAAAAATTCACCAATCACCTCCTGAAAGAGACCCCAAAATTAAATCCCCAAGGAATATTGTTGCTAAATTTAAGAACTATGGCACCAAGGTAAAGATATTGCAAGCAGCCAGAAAGAAGCAATTCAAATACCAAGGAGCCACAATTAGGATCGCCTAGGATCTACCAGCTTCCACCTTAAAGGAAGAAAGGGCCTGGAATCAGATATTCCAAAAGGCAAAAGAACTTGGATTACAACCAAGAATAAGCTATCAAGCTAAAATGAGCATTATCTTTCAGGAAATAAGCTGGGCATTCAATGATATAGGTGAATTTCACCTATTTCTATTGGAAAAGACAGATCTGAACAAAAAAATTTACATCCAAACACAGAACTCAAAAGAAGCGGAAAAAAGTAAAAGGGAAAGAACTGTTGAGAACTGTATTTCTATTATGGATATACTTAGAGAATGCAGGTAGAATTTGATTTCATTTTGATAATATGAAAAAGAAATTAGAGATGGAAAGGAGATCATATTGGAAAAAGAGAAAAAAAGGAGGTAAAATGAGGGAAATTACATCTCATGAAGACGCAAAGAAAACCATTTTAATTGAGGGAAAGAAGGGAGAGGGGAGAATATTGTATGATCCTTACTCTCATCAGTATTGGCTCTAAGAGAAAATATCAGACATATTTGGTTTCCCAAAGACACTTGCCTCACATCAAAGGGAAGTGAAAGGGAAAGGGAAAAAAGAAAGGGTAAGATGAATAGAAGGGCAAATGGAAGAATCAGGGGAAAGGTATAAAAGGGGAGGGGCTCTAAAGGGGAGAGGACTGTATGAGAGAGTTGGACATCAAAAGCAAAATAGTGGGAAGAAGAGAAGAGGAAAAGGAAAGAGAAAAACATAACTTTGGGCAAATAATATGGCAGGAAATACAGAATTAGTTATTTTCACTGTTGATGTGAAAGGGAGGAACTCTCCCATAAAAAGTAAGTGGATAGCAGAATTAATTAAAAGCCAGAATCCTACAATATATTGCTTACAAGAAACACATCTAAAGCACAGTGATAGATACAGAAGAAAGGTAAAGGACTAGAACAGAATCTATTATGCTTCAGGTGACCAAAAAAAGCAGAGGTAGTAATCTTGATCTCAGATCAAGGAAAGGAAAAGATAGATCTAATTAAAATAGATAAGTAAGGAAACTATATTTTACTAAAGGGTATCATAGGTAATGAAGCAATATGAATACTAAACAAATATATACTAAGTGGTAGAGCATCCGCATTCCTAGAGGAGAAGTTAACAGAGATGCAAGAAGAAATAGATAGCAAAACTATACTAGTGGGGGATCTCAAC
>JAJPUD010027450.1:1354-15549 GCA_023553655.1 Myrmecobius fasciatus | reverse complement strand
CCAGGTGTTTGGAATTTGGAGTTTGGAGTTTGGAATTTCTTCCAAGATGAGCTGAGCTGAGTCCCACCCTCACTTCCGGCCTGCACAGGGGTCGTCTATTTATCTCTCTGTCTGAGTCCGACTAACCTGATATGAAGTTCTGCAGAGAGCCATGCCCAAATATTTCTGAGTTCGTTGACTTGAAGATCAGTTCAGAGGCTTATTTTATTGTTGATTTGAGAGAAGATCGGAGGAGAGGCAGAAAATCACCTTTTCACTCCGCCATCTTGGCTCTGCCCCCCCCCAAAGTTGATATTTGAAACCAGTTTCCATTCCAAAGAGCTATGCTTTTCAAAAATTATAGGCCTTTCTCTTGTATACCTGATCCTCAAAGAAAGTGTAAAATATGAGTTTCCAAAAGAATGATTACTTTAAATCTTTGTACAAAGAAGCAGTTAAAGGATTGGTAATGGAGTTAGAGACAATATATCTAATGATCCAGAAACATCCCCCTATTTTAAGCTACTAATGTATACTAGGTCATATTCTAAAAGGTTAAACAATTTTTGTCATATTATATAGATTTATCAATTAATTGTTTCTGAACATGTTTTAGTTAGCTCGTTCTCCTGCACAATGAAAATGTCTTGTTAAGGACTAGACTGTTTCTTTTTTTTGCCATCATATCCTTAGTGTTTAACTTGGTGCTTGATGCATAGTAAGTACTTACAAATAATCTCACCGTCTACCCTTGAATACAATAAAAGGAAATAGTCACCTTAGTCTAATAGTTCTTAAACCTATAGGTTTAAGGTATGGAATTTTTTTTTACCTGAGTAAGATCTTATTTTTAATCATGCAAAAATTGGTGTGCCACAGTGTTGTGAAATATGTGATTTAACCACTGGGAGTGTTGCACTTTGAGTCACCAGTCTAGTCCTATTTTCCTGTACTTACCTAGGAAGAAACATTTCTAAATGTTGCTGATCACTAGGAAGCAAACTGCTTGAAAATAACCTATGCTGTCTCTGCAAAATGATAAAAGCTGCTGTAGTTAACCTCTTACTGGCCATGTTCTAATTTATTTAAGAGATGAATTCTCAACATCTGAAGAAAAATATGAATATAAAATAAAATAATTTATGAAACATATCATCTGTATTCAAATATCAGACACTGTACTGAAGTTCATATTCATAGATTATTTCATACTGCATTCTCACAAATGGACACTTGAAATGGATTTTTTTTTACATAGAACAAACAAAAATGTGAATGAGGCAAACAACTCCTATATAAAACCTGTCACCAGTAATCTACTTCCAACTGAATCTTTCTCATATTTTTCTCCTGGTCGACAAAAGAAGAAGAAAAGATGGTAGATTCTGATTACATTTTTGAAACTTACAGAAGAAATAGGTGAGGAGATATAGAATCCACATTTAAGGCTTATAGTTAAGGGAGAAAAAGAAAGTGCTCTATCAGGGTTGGCTCTAAGCCTGACCAGGGATTAGTGGTCCATAGCATAGGCTCTGCTCCTCAGTGAGGAATATTTCTCTCCTTTTGTTCCATAGTCTCTCAGTATTATGGTTATTCATGGTATAGTGGAGTTTGTGTCTGTTTTTGTTGTCATCTTTTTATAGGAAATCTTCATAACAAATTAAGAATTGGAAAACAAAGAAACGGAGAAGAGTGGAAAAATTCAGAAGAATCACATTGAAGATGTTAAAACATATTATCAACCCTGCCTTCAAGCATTTACTATGTATCAGGCACTCTGCTTGGTATTCGATACATGAAAATAGTCTGTTCTTTTACCCATGGAACTTACATTTTTTTTTTTGTGGAAGAGATAATGTATATAAGAGAATGGCTGCCATGGAAGAGAGCTATGGTTTGGAAGTTTACAAAGGTAGTGAGATTTTTTTTGTTCAACAATAATTAAAAAAATGTTATTTTTGTTCTAAATATCATTTATCAGATCAGAGACAATATGAAGGCATTGAAATGCAGTCAAAATTATTCTGGTTTTGGAATTTAAAAGACTTAGTCTTCAAATTCTCATTCTTTCACTTATTATTTGTGTAATCTTTGGCAAGTCATTTAACTTCAGTAAGCACCAGAGAGACTCCTAGATGACCTAGGGCATAGAATGCCAGGCCTACAGTACAGCAGACTTGAATTCAAATTTGGATTCAGACACTAGCTTTGTGATTTTGTTAACGTTATATAACCTATTTGCCTCAGTTTCCTCATCTATAAAATGGGGCTAATAATAGCATCTATATCTCCAAGTGGTTGTGAAGAGCAAATCAGATAATTATAAAGTGTTTAACACAGTACCAACACAGAGTAAGTGCTATATAAATGTTTGTTATTATTTTATCATTATTATTATTATCACAAAAGCTCTAAGATTTAGATATAGGTTTAAGCTGTTAATCATCATGAATAATTCTGATTCTTATTCCACACTTTAATTATTATATCATGTTCTTCTAGTCACCATTCCCTATTTGCTTTCCATTGTTTTTCATGGCAAAGTTGCTAAACACAATGCAATTCTAAAACAAGATGGTAGTATTTACATGAAAGCTAGATTTATAGCTTTCCTTGATATTGTCACACTAATAAGTACAACATTTGACAGTTGTGACTTTACTACTGGCATCTTTACATCATTTGACTAACTCTTCCAGCAAGATTTATGTTCCCTTGAACAGGCTCCCTCAACCACAATCACAGTTTCCATAAATCTCGAGAATATTTTGCATGATATCAATGCATCCTTCTCCTCACAGAAGAACAGGATCCTTAAGAAGCTGTGGAATGATGACTCACATACTGCATTTCCTCTGATGGCACAGCTGGCATAGAGATCTGTCACCTTTTCAGTAAGAATTGAAAACAAGAATGATTGAAATGAAGAAAATTAAGGTCAATTCCAATGCCAATGTGGATGAAAGCAAAATCATCCATTGCTTAGGTAGCCTTTTAATACAGACTAAGAAATATCTAATTTACAAAAAAAACTCAGTACAGTGAAACATGGAGCTCTCATGATAATGAAGCAAGCCAGTTTTCCTTAGGGAAAATAATTCAGAAAATAAAGCAGTCAAGTAAACAATGGAAACAGGTTTGCTGTGCTAAGCACTGGGTGAATCTGAGCAGGTCACTGGAGCCTTGGAAGAATTGGATAACTTGTGCCTAAGCAGCAAAGTATGATGGGTTTTATTTTTCTACTGTCTATGAACCCACTCATGTATCTTCAATACTCAAAAAACCCAAACCCAAACAAAAACAAACCTTAAGCACCAAAACAACCCAAACCCAACCAAACAAACAAACAAAAATAATGATCAGTTGATCTCACTCTTAAACTCTTATAATAGAGCTTCTGGTATCACTCCACCAAAACTGCTCTTTCCAAAATTAGCAGTGAACATCTCATGGAGAAATCTAATGACTTTTCCTCAATCTTCATTCTTCTTGTTCTCTCTGCTGTCTTTGGTCTTTCTCTTCTTTTTTGAAATCTTTATTTCTAGGTTTTGGGGATATCACTCCCTCCTGGTCCTCCACCTACCTATCTGGCTGCTTCTTTGTAGTCTCTTTTGCCATTCAAATGATATCTCTATCTCTAATCATAAGTATACAGAATTCTGTCCTGGGCTCTTTTCTCTTCTATCTGTACTACTTTAGGGGTGTTCTCATGAATTCTCCTGGATTTAATTATTCTCTCTATGCTGAGTATTCTCAAATGTCCCCTTTCTGCCCTAATTTCTCTGCTGACCTTTAATTTTACATCTCCAACTGCTTTTCATACATCTCAAACTGGATGTCCAGTGGACATCTTAGAGGCAACATATCCTAAACTGCGTTCAATATCTTTTCTCTTTAATTATTCTCTACTTTAAAAGGAAACATCCTACTCCAGTTCTTTAGGCTCATAATTTAGGTACCCTTACAATTTGCCTCTCCTGTTCTCCTGTTGCCTTAACCTTTGTAACATCTCTTCAATATATGCTTTCTTTTTTCTGCCATCACTCTGGTTCAAGCCTTCATCATATCATGACTAAACAATTGCAATAACTTGCTCATAGATTTGCTTGTTCAAGTCTTTCTCCTTTCTAGTCCATCCTTCCCCTTTCCCTACTCAGTAAACTTTAAAGACTCTCTATCACCTCCAGATCAAATAAAAATTCTTTATTTGACTTTGAAATATTTGATATAATTTCATTGGCTTCCTGGCTGTTCTAGGAACAAGACATTCTATTTCTTGTCTGAGGGAATTTTCTTTCATTCTCCCTTCTCAACTCCATTTACTGGCTTTTCTAATTTTCTTTAAGTCTCCATTAAGATCCCGATTAAGAAGCCTTTCTCAATCCCTCTTTATTCCAATGGGTTCATGACTCTTGTTATTTCCTAATTATTTTTCATATAATTTGTTTATATACATACATATAAATATGTTTGTTTGTTTGTTTCTTTTCCTATTAAATTGTAAGTTCTTTGAAGGTAAGAATGATCTTTTGACTCTTTTTGAATTACAAACACTTAAAATAGTGCATGGCACAGAGTAGATACTCAAGAAATGCTCATTAATTGACTAGTGGCGGGGCACTTTAAAGAATCAAGATTCCAAAAAATTAACTCCCAATTTGTGAACTAGAGGAGGCATGGCTATACCTAGATTAGGATTCTGAGGGAATAGGAAGACGGTGTTACTCTCTACAACAATAAGGAAGATAGGAGTTGGGAAAGACTTAAGAGGAAAAATATTAAGTTCCATTTTGGACATGTTGAATTTAAAATGTACATCCAATTAGGCATGCCTAAAGAGTAGCTAGAGACATGAAATTGAACTTAATCCTATTAAATTTGACCCAGAATTCCAAGTTTGTAAAAAAAAAATTTGGACTTGATTCTGCTGCATTTTGAAAATTTACGATAGACTCCAAAAGGAGATAAAAATAAGCTAAACTTAGAATCAGATGTTACAATTTCTGAATGACAAAGAATAAACTAAAATTTTCAGAGATTCTGAAACATATTCAATCAATTGATCTTATTAAAATGATTATTAATGTTGATTTTAGTGAAAGTCCAAAGGTTTTGTATCAATACATATTACTTTAAATATTAACATTTTTATCTCATCTTTCTACTTTGACTTATATTGAATTTATGTTATATAATATGCATAATTGTGAATGCAGAAATACATCTGTATCATTTATATACCAGCAAATATATACCTAATAGATTTTTTTGATGAAAAATGTTTGTTTACAAAAATGAGTGTACAATCAAAAAAAGTCTGGAGACCACTTATCTAGACAATAATGTAGTTAGGTTAAATGGCTGGACTTTATTTAATAAGATTAAACCCAATCTAATATCTCCAACTACCAAACAGACAAATGAAAGAAGTATATTATGAGCTATGCTTATTAAATCATGATATTCATTTTTCAGTCTTATCCCCAAATTACATAATGATTTTTTCTTGAAATTTGTCTAATAAATTTCTATCTTCCTCAAATATTAACCAGTTGTTCTTACAAACTACCAGAAGGTATTACACTTTTATATATTAACAAGTGACTTCAAAATCCATGGAAATGTTTCATTTGGAAGTTTTTAAAGTGGGTTAAATATTCTATTTCCAGGATTTTTTTTCAATGTTATGATATGAATTTTTATAAGTGATATACTCAGAATTATTTTGGGAGAAAAGGAAAAGAGCATTTAAGAGGAAATATAGTCAACAGTGTCAAGTGGTAAACAGAGAGTTCATAAAAACTAATGATTGATTTTTTAAAGGTCATCAGATTTGACAATTAAGAGATTATTGTGCAAATTTAAAGAACATATTTTAATTTAATGAGTGTTCTGTGTAATAAGGAGGCTGAGAACCCAGGGTACTGAAAGAATAAGAATGTCCTTGTGAAAAACATAGTAAGTCCAGAAAAAGGATAGGTTTGGGAAAACTGATAAAGTAATAAGATTTATCATGTAAATTTCAATCCATTCATGTCTGCTCATCCCATGAAGCTCACTTTGTTTCATTAAGATTAATAAGAAGGGATAAGAGTACTACTACCCACCAACTGGAGCACAGAATTCCTGAAAATATTTGCCTTAGCCAGGAGGTGATTTGGGGAAAAGGTTGTAGGTTTCCTTGAAATCTGTGAGTGTATCAAATGAGGCTAGCTAGAATCTTTTTATTTTATTTTTATACTCAAATCATCAATTAAGTAGTTTTAAAAGAACCAAAGCTTCTTTTATGGTTTTACTCCCTCCACTAGGTACAAGTTTCTGGCTGTAAGCAGATTCATTTGTAAGATGAATATTTAGTCATATACTTCATGTCAGAGTTCATAAACTATCATATTCACCAGTTGTTTTTAAGCCAATGAGAAATGCAGCATAAAATGGGACTGCTTTTCCTGGCAATTTAGAGCAAATTAACAATGACAGCAATATCATTTTGTTTGGCACACCTCTTTTTCATTCTCTTCAATAGTAGCTTTCTAGTGTCTTTGGAGAACTTTAAACTGATCTTGAGACTTTTTCAGGGATTAGGGTGGGAGAAAGGAGGAGGAGAGACAAAATAAACACATTTCATTGTCATATAGCTTCCTCAATTCAGCAAAAAGAAACATTTACATTCCATTCCAATGCCCAAAAGAAACATTTAAATTCCATTCCAATGCCCAACTTATCCAAAGCCATCAGTGAAAACTGACAGGATATCTTTTTAAAGACTGGAAATATTTACCTTTGATAAAATACAGAACTCAATTTACAATGTCAATCTTTTTCTAATTCCTTTGGAAGCAGAAAAAGTCTCCACTATGATTTCTTTACATGATAAAAAGTTGCTAAAGCTCCAGTCCAAAGCCATACCAATTAATCAGATATAGAGAGTGCTGAATTATATTGCTGATTTACAGAACCAAGTAGCTGTAACAATTTTAAAGTAACTACTTAGAAGTAAATACTATTTAATTAAAATATTAAAAAAAGAAAATCATATGTTTTTGTCAGTCTAAGATTTGAGTAATTATTTACTTAATAAAGGTATGCCTCATTCCAATTTTTAATATGAAAATATGTGGCATTTTTTCAAGTAAGAAGTATTTTTTAAACAAATCTATTTTACTACAATACCACCATGAGCAAATTAAAAACAAAAACACAAATCCTTTAATACATATTAATATGATGTAACAAAACACAAAATATATCTTTTACTGAATTTTAAGTTCATTACCTCTGTCAGGAGGTGAGATTTTTCAGTGTCATTCTTTTGTACTCCTTTATTTATCTAAGTCTTTCAAAGGTGTTTTCCTCTATTATATATATATATATATGCATATATATATATATATGTATATGAATCAGTCTTCTAGTTCTGCTCATTTTGTTTTGCATCTGTTCATAAATGTCTTCCAGTTTGCACTGATATTGTCCATTTCATCTTTTCTTATGGCATAATAACTTTTCATTATTTTCATAGACATTTATTTATCCATTCCCCAATATAAAGATACCTCTTCAGTTTATAGTTTGGAGCTACTATGAAAAGAGTTACTAAATATATTTCTGTGTGTGTGTATGGGGGGATGTTTCTAAATTACTCTCCAAAATACCCAAAATAACTCTAAACTCCATCAAACAGTATCTATTTTCCCCCAACTCTCTTCATATTTCTTTGTTCCTTTTTTATCACCTTTTTCTTTTTTGTATGAGCAGGATGTAACACAATTCTTGCCACAGAATGTAGATACTTAATAAATGGTTATCAAATTGAATCGGATTGAATGGTGAATGTATTACTAAAAAGGAGGAAATATAAATGACTATACTTAGCTCACCCAATTTTTATTTCCATGCTTTCTCTCCAAGGCAAATTGGATTTCCTTTCTCTATTTACCTCCTTAGAAAATGGATCTATGTTTTGGTCTTCATCTGTCTCATTAAACATTTCTGGAATTTTCATAATTAGACCTTATTCCACACTACAAGTTTCTCAGAAGAATTAAAGTGTGAAATCTTATTACAAGAGGCACATCGGCAAGAATAACTGGCATGGCAAATTAGCCCATTTCCTATTCACTGAAGCTTTTAGGAAACAAGAGTATAACTTGCACTTAATCTGAGAACACTAACTACTATACCCTCCCTCTCTCCACTGATCTAAGATCCAATATCCCCTCCACATGGTGTGCTTGAGGGTATGAATGACTGATCCTTTTGTCATAGTATTTTTTTTTTTGGCTTCAGGTAGCATTTTTTTTTTTTATTTTTGATTTGTTTTCATCCCTAGAAATCCCTGCTTCTAGAAAATGCATTTGTTTTTTACAAAGCAGAGCTTTATCAGAAAATCTCAAAATATCACACCTTCCATGGGGCAAAAGAGCTGTTGATTACACAGAATCTCTCTAATTACTAGGGCTTGTAAGAAAGTAAATTGTGTTGAGTTACATACATAATGGCAATAAGGATTTCAGGTAGTTTCTTCATTATCAGAGATGGGAAGGGGGATCCGAGTTTGATAAAAGCTTAGCAAATGCTGCCTTTGTAATTCCCACTTCCATGATGACAAACTGCTGAATCCAAAGATTGACATTGGGGTGGGCTGGAACTAATAGTTCTATTCAAGGTGGATATACATGTGGAGGATTGGGGATCCAGTGGCAAACAGTGCAAGTAGCCTAGCTACTCCATACCAACTCAATACCTGGGAGGGAACCAAAGATGAATTGCAAATCTCATGCTGAGGAGAAAGGGAGAAAAATATATTCCACCCAAATTCAGCAATAATGGGCAAATTAATTTAGCAATAACTACAGAGTATATCAAGCTGAAAATGATGAATAGTTACAAACATTTATGTCTTCCTTCTTGCAAATTGCCACCTATGTCATCAAAAGAGGAGGGAGGGGAAGCAGCTATTTTATTAGAGTGAAGTTTCTTGAATTACTTCTGCCTTTTCCTCCTTCCCAGTCATCTTCATTAATATAATAAAAGTATCATTATAAAATCATTAGTGTAAATGCAAATAAATTCTTACGTTGTTAATGCCCCCACCAGGCCCTTAATCACTTCAAGTGTCATGCTGCATTAAATAAGACATAAATTACACATGATATTAGGAAAAAAAAAAGTAGGTATGTAAAAAATATTCAGGGGCCTTTTCAAGCTGTACCCAGATAAAACCTTATCAAAAAAATTTAAAAAGCAAACCAACAACCTCAAAACATGCCTTCTTTTCTGAGCATTGATCATTATGGAGGTTAAGGGGCTCATTAATTTATTGATGAAACCACTGAAAAATCCTTAGGTTCAACAAAGACTTCTTGATCTTTTCTCATTTTTCTTTTCTTATCCTCTTTATGCTTCCTACTTTTCCTTTTGATTAAGAGCTTATCTCACAACTCCTGAATGGCAAAAATTCAAAAGGTTTTTTTCTCACCTTCTTAACTTATTGAATTATCTTATTCCTGAGATTTATTTCAAATTGACAATTTAACATTTTTATGACAGGGTGAAGGCTTGGGTTGTTTAAATTAGTAATAGTAATAATGGTAATAGTAGTAATAGCAATTAATATTTATATAGCAAGGATGCATTTTTTTCTGTTTCAAGCCCAAGAAGCATATGTAATATTATCCCCATTTTGCAGAGAAGAAATGAGATTCAGAAAGTTCCAGAGGTTTACTCAGGGTTATACAATGAGAATCATTAGACAGAGAGAAATGCAACAGTCTTGGTTTCCAGGTGGTCAATTCGGTGACTCTGAACACCAATGGAAAAAAAGAATATATAATGATACTTTGAGAATATATTAAACTTCATCTCACATGAAAAAAAGGCTTTAAAATACTTGGGGCTCTACTTGCCAAGACAAACCCAAGAATTATTTGAACACAATTATAAAACACTTCTCACACAAATAAATTCAGATCTAAATGAGTGAAAAAATATCAATTGCCCATGGGTAGACTAAGCTAATAAAATAAAAATGACAATTCTGCCTAAATTGGTTTACTTGTTCAGTGCCATACTAATCAAACTGCCAAAAATCATTTTATAGAACTAGAAAAAAATAATAAAAACATTTCATCTAAAAGAAGAAAAGGTCAAGAATATCAAAGGAATTAATGAAAAAAAAAATACAAAGGATGGTGACTTAGCAATGACCAAACCTAAAACTATATTATAAAGTAATAGTCATAAAAACCATTTGGGATTAGCTAAGAAATAGAATGTGGGTCTGTGGAATAGATTAGATGCATGACATAATAATTAAAGCATTTGGAATAGTAATGCATACCATTATAGTAATCAAAATTTATTATAGTATGGTAATATGGTATTTGATAAACCTCCAAACTCCAGCTTCTGGCATAAAAACTCACTATTTGACAAAAATTTCTGAGAAAAACTAGAAAATAATATGTTAGAAACTTGTCATAGACTTACATCTCACATTCCAAACCAAAATAAGATCCAAATAGCTGCATGATTTGGGCGTAAAGGATGATATCATAAACAAATTAGGAGAACCAGGGAAAATTTACCTATCACATCTTTGGAAAAAGGAGGAATTTATGATCAAAAAGAACTAGAGAACATTATAAAAGGCAAAAATGGACAACTTTGATTATATTAAATTTAAAAGGTTTTGTACAAGCAAAACCAACAGGAACAAATTAAAAGGAAAGTACAAAGCTGGGAAAAAAATCTTTGTAGACAGTATTTCTAATAAAAGTCTCATTTATAAAATATATAAGGAACACTGTCAAATCTGAAAAAAAATGCCCTAAATCACTATTGATCAGAAAAATGCAAGTACCACCTCACACCTCTCAGTTCGGTTAAGATGACAGGAAAAGATAGTGATAAATATTAGAGGGGATTTGGAAAAATGGGACGTTAATGCATTGTTGGTGGAATTGTGAAATAATTCAACCATTCTGGAGAGCTATTTGGAACTATGCCCAAAGGGCTATCAAACTGTGCATACTTTTCGATCCAGTAGTGTCATTACTGGTTCTGTATCCCAAAGAAATCATAAAGGAGAGAAAAGGACCCACATGTGCAAAAATCTTTTCAACAGTTCTTTCTGTGGTAGCAAAGAATTGGAAAATGAGTAGATACTCATCAACTGGGAGTGACTGAATAAGTTGAGGTTTATGAAGATGATGGAATAATATTGTTTTATAAAAAATGATGAGGAAGCTGATTTTAGAAAGGCATGGAAAGATTTATATGAACTAATTCTGAGTGTAATAAATAGGATAATAATAGGATAGTAATAGCAAGATTGCAAGATAATCAAGTATGAAAGACTTGGTTCTTAGTGGTTCAGTGATCCAAAGTAATCCCAGTGGACTTTGGACATAAAATGCTATTCATATCCAGAAAAAAAAAAAAAAAACTATGGAGACAATGTAAATCAACATATGCTATGTTCAGTTTTTTATGGTTTTTTTGTCTCCCATGGATTTTCCCTTTTGCTCTGATTTTTCTTTCCCAATATGATTTATAAAGCAATATATATTAAAAATAAATAACCTTAAAAAAAGAAAAATATGGCTTTTGATTCCAAACCAAGTCTTTAAACTCCAAAATGAAAGTGATTTCAATTATACAATACAAGCTATCAAACACATCAATAACTAGGGCTTCTTTTCCTTTGGGAAGATGTTTCCTAACCATATAGTACTTCAAGAGTATGGCTTCTGTTGCATTTATTTGGAGTAACCTGGAGTGGTTGCACTTAAGATAAACAGTTTCATATATGCAAAAATACATATGTAATCATAAACTACAGAAGAGAAAGATTTGCTTAACTTTATAGAAGCATAGTATGCATTGTTCATTGTTCAGTCATTTCAATCTACTCTTTGTGACCCACATTAGGAGTTTTCTTGGCAAATATACTGAACAGTGGTTTGCCATTTCCTTCAATTCATTTTAACAGATGAAGAACTGAGGCAAACAGGGTTAAGTGACTTGTCCAGAGTCACACAGCTATTGTGTCTAAAGCTGGGTTTGAACTCATAAAGATGAGTCTTCATGACTCTAGGCCTGATGTTCTATTCACTATGCCCTCTGGGTGTCCATACTTTGTGTGTATGTAAATGTATATATACATATACAGGTATGTTTATATATCTACATATATATAAACATACATATATGTGTATGCATTTGCACACAGATATATGTGTACTAATGTGTATTGACATTGCAGACAAAACTTGACAAACATCCACACCACACTTTCAATAAAAGTCTGTTTATGCTTACATATGTGCATACATATGCTCACATATGAATACATACAGAAACACACAAAGTATACTTACAAAATAAGTTAAACAAAATCTGAAAATATAAAAAGGATAGTAGACCACTTTCAACTTTTGCAAGTTGCACTTGTGAATTGTACCTGGAATTTTTTTGGGGGGAGTGTACAAACATTTTCTGTTACATTGGGCCTAAAATTTATTGATATTTAGTGTTATTTTCCTTTTTTAAAACAATATTTTACTCTATTATTTTCTATTTAACAAGTTTTTTCCCCTCCTTCATACTAGAGGAAAAAAAAAGAAAAACAAAACCTTTGTAACATATTCATAATCAAATAAAGCAAGTCACAATTGGCAATGTCCTAAAATTTGTGTCTCATTTTGCATGTTCAGTTCATCACTTCTGGAATCATCATTGGTCATTTTGTTGATGAAAGTTCTTAATTATTCAAGACTTTTTTATATTTTTTATTTTAAAAATATTCTTTATTTTAAACATTCTTTCTTTTAAATTTTGAGTACCAAATTTTCTTCCTTTCTCCCAACTCTCCCCACACACTGAAAAGCAAATGTTATATCAATTATGTGTGTGAAATCATGTAAAATTTATTTCCATATTAGCCATATTTCCAAATAGCAAGAAAAATAAAATGAGAAAATTACACTTCAATTTGTACTCAGAGTTATTTAGTTCTCTCTCTGGAAATGAATAGCTTTTTTTTTTTTTTGTCGTTACTCTTTTGGAATTTAATAGGGTCATCACATTGTTCAAAATAGCAAAGGTTTTCACAGTTGATAACCACTCCAACATTGTTGATACAATACACAAATATTTCCACATTCTTTTCACTTTATTTGCATCAATTCATATAGGCTTTGACATTGTTTTTTGTGATACCATCCCCTTCATTATTCCTTATAATATAATAGTCTTCCAACACAAGCAAAATTTGTTCATCAAAATTTTCTTCCCCATTTCAATTGATGAGCATCTCCTCAAATTTCCATTTTTTCTATCACAAAAAAGCTTCCACAAATATTGTTTGCATATAAAAGATTTTTCCTTTTCCTTTGACCCCTCTTGCTCTATCAAAGCTAATACACTATTTTATGGACATTTGAGTATAGTTCCACATTTTCTGCATAATAGTTTGATCAGTTCACTACTCCACTAACAATTCATTAATGTACCTACTTTTTCTCCATCCTATCTTGCATTTGTCATTTTGGATGGCTATGAGGGTATCTCAGAGATTTTTTTAAACTGCATTTCTCTAATCAATAGCAATTTAGGTCATTTCCCCACATGACTCTACCTAGCTTAGACTTCTAAGAACTGCCTCTTCATATCCTTTGACTCTTTTTCATATGTGACTCAGCTCTATATTCAGTCTATATTTGAGAAAGAAGTTTTTACTAGAAAAATTTGGTTTAATTTTTTGACAATATGCCACTGTATATAATATCTTTTAGCCAAATGTAGTTTCCTTGATTACTTCTTTTATTTTGGTCTATTTTTGCTTTTGTTTTGTCTGAAATCATAATTGCTATTCTTGCCTTTTTTACTTTAGCTGAAACATATTAGATTCTGATTTATCTCTTTATTTTAACCCTTTGTTTCTTTCTGTTTCAAGGGTGCCTTTTGTAAACAACTCATTTTTGGATTTTTCTTCTAATTTATTCTGCTGTTTGTTTCCCCTTTAGGAATGGGATTCCTATTACTATTCCTAGTTAGTATTGCTAACTGTACAATTCTTTCCATTTCATTTTTTCCTTTTTTTTTCTTTTCTCTCTTTTTATCCTGTTCATCTTCTAATGTATTTTTCTTCTAACTACTGCTTTTTTAATCTCTCTCTCTCTCTCTCTCTCTCTCTCTCTCTCTCTCTCTCT
>JAJPUD010027449.1:0-10688 GCA_023553655.1 Myrmecobius fasciatus | reverse complement strand
CTGCCTGACTTCCTTCCTTCCTTCCTTTCTTTCTTGAAATTGGTATTAAGTGACTTGCCCAGGTCACATAGCTATTAAGTATTTAAGGCTTGATTTGTACTCAGATTCTCCTAACTCCAGGGCTGGTGCTCTATCTACTGCACCACTTATTTTTCCTCCCTCTTGTAATTTTTATTCATTGCTTTTGATTCTGTCCTTTGGAGTCAAACAGGAGAAGTTTAATACCTCCTTTACATGAAAGTCCTTCAAATACTTAAAGACAACTAACACATCCTCCTCACCCTCAGTCTTCTCTTCACTAGGCTCCCAGTTCCTCCAATTGATGTACAAATGCTGTGGATTCAAGATTCTTCATCATCTTGGTTACTCCACTTGTAGACTTTCTCCAACTTCATCTCAGCTATTCAGACAGGTCATTTTAGAGCAATATCCCAGAAACAGTGATCTAAAGTAAAGCTCGAGTCACACTTACAGGGCTGGTTTTTCAGAGGTCTAGAATATTGTGTCCCCTCCATTTGAGAGCTAGCCTATATCTTTACTAGCTTTCTAACACACAGAAGAATTCAGTCTTCCTGGAATCTTTTTCTAGAGCTAAATTACCATGAAGAAGCAAAACAAAACAAAAAACAGAGCAGGCTTAAAAACTTATAGTGAAAGAGGATTTTGTAGAAATGCTCATTTTAGCATTTAAGTTGGGAAGAACAGGAAATAGAGAATATTTAAAGTAAACAGTTCTTATTCTCTCCTCACTTTCAAATCACTGTTTTGTACAGTTAGGCCTAACTGGAAGACCACAGAGCAGAAGTTTGCTCCATTTGCTACTCTAGCTTCCATTAAAAGTCTCTCTGTCAGGACTCTCAAGGAAAATTCTGAAAAGAGACCTATTATTAATTTGAAAGTTTTTGCTTACAAGAAACAGAGCAAAGGGTCAGTCCAGGAAGTTGGTCAACAAGAATTTATTAAATACTTAACTATGTGACAGACACTGTTGCTAGCACTGGGGACAAAAAGAAAGGCACAAAACAATTCCTATCCTCAAGTAGTTCACATTCTACTGGAGGGACAACTTGTGAATTATTAAGTTATATGATCCCCTAGCTATGACAGATGGAGACCTAGCTGCTACGTGAAGCCTTTTGTCACAACTCCAAACAGTACTGACCTTTTCACTTTTTGAACACTATACATTTTGTCACAGAAAAGATTTAATTTGGCATCATCTTGGAGAGGATCTTGTCAGATTCTCTAATTGATTCACATATGTATGCTTTTCCTCCCTCCCAAAATTGTCTCTTTTAAGGCAGGGGCTTTGCCATACACTTCATCTATAAACTCCCTTCATCCTGAATGACAGAATGAAAAAGCATTTATTTAAGTGCTGACTATGGGTCATGTACTGCCAACCACACTGCAGATATGTTCCATAAATATTTGATAAATTGAAATTACTACAGAAAAAAATGAGTATTCTTCTTCCACAGGAATGGGGAATTAATAAAGTTTTGGTGACTGACATACTTAGTGGAAATGGGTTTAAGCTTGAACACAGAACTGTAAATAAGAATTTTTTCTTCAAAAAAAATCTAGAATAAGAATAATTCTCTGTGTGTGTGTGTGTGTAGGGATGGGGTAGTGGTCAGGTAGAAGATACAGGGAGAATACAGAAGATAGTTTGAACATAAATGAGGGAGAGGATGATCCATTTCCCTAGAATCTGTCCCTAGATCCCATGAAGAATGAAGGCAGCATTATGAGGAGCAGCAATATAGTATGGGGAAATGGCATTGTTACTTAAAATTTGTGTGATACTGAACAAGTTCTTTAATTTCTCTGGATCTCCATCCCCTCAGCTGTAAAAAGGATTGAGCTAGATGACTGTAAAGATTTTTCTCAGTTCTAAGTCTGACTCTATGATTCTTTGAGGGTTTGGGACCCTTAGGAGTAGTCTTCAGAAGAATGAAAGTAGATGGGAAAAGAGAAGACACTGAAGATCATTCAACTCAATTCAATTCAACAAATTAAATACTTGATCTGTGCCAGGAACTGTTCTGGGTGCTAAGAAAGCAGTGACCAAAATAAGACTGTCCTTGTCTTCAGGGATTTTACATTCACAACTCACTTTTTTCCCACTAGGGCAAATCTTGTTAAGAAAAAATGAGTGTTGATGATTGGGAAAGAAGGAAAACAACGGTCATGCCAACATATTTACTTATACAACTATATATGAAATTACTTTTTGGTTCTGGTGCATCCTGAAACATAGCAACTGGTAGAGGAGATTCAATGTCATTCTCCACTAAGATCCAGAATCCTCCTTTCTTCCCACATAGTTCTAGTCATACTTCTCTCTCTCTCTTTTAAGGGAAAGTAGAAAGGGTGAGAAGACATGAGGAATATTGGGCTCCTAAACAAGTAATTATTTGCATTCTAGCTTAACAAGGTAATGGGCATTGGGCCTGTGTTGCCTATTGGGGAGGTTAGAAATCAGACTGTTGTAAACCCATAGAGGGAAACCCTGTAGGGGATTATGTATGAGTGGGAGAGATTTTTTTTTCTCCATAGCTGTAATTGGCAATTTCTGCACCCAGGGAAACATTACAAAATATACATTGAGTACAAATCGCAATTGGGTTGTTTTTGGGTTTTTTTGTTTTGTTTTTATTCTGGCCAGAAACTGAAGGGTCTTCCTCTCTCAGACTGATATTTTTGTGGTGGTGAATTAGACCATCTTTGATACTCAATTTTTACCTAGCCCTAGGTCAATGAATGGACTTTGCCTCAGACAAATTAAGGCCTGGAAAAGACTTTAATTTAGAAAGGCCAAGGTTATCCATTGCATCCTGGGCCATTACTAATCCTCTTGACTTTTGTCTTGCCACCGGGCTTCCAAGACTCTGGAGGAGAGAGTAAGGCTGATGACTTTGGTATTTCTGCCTCCCTTAAATTCAATTCATGAACAAGTCAAAATTTCAATCTTGTGATGTCATTAATTCTCTTTGAAAATGAAGGGCAAACAACAAAGCAGTTTGAGGAGAAAGAGGCCTTAGTATTTAGTACTTAGAAAGAGTACTGCTACTAGGGAAATGGCCACAAGAAGGAAGAAGATGGGGTAGGAGAAACCCAGACTGTGGGATTGGAGGTTGTTTAGGACCAACATCTAGTAGCTTCAATTCTAAATTAAATATTCTGACTAGGTATTTTAAAACTGTTTTCAATATTTTGAAGGAATATCATTCCTATCAATACACTTTAAATTTTGATGCCCTGGGATTGCAGACAGAGATATTCTACTTTAACTGTTGATTTGCTTTTTTCTCTTCTTCAGAAGAGATGAGAAAAATATCTTTCTTTCCCCTCTGGCTCTGAAGAGGGTGGAGTTTATATTACAAGAGAAAAAAAAATCTGAATTTAGTAACATTATTTCCCCCTTCCCAAGAGAGTTGGAAACATTTTTTTTTAGAAATTAGTTGAAACTGATTTCCAGACTTTGAAGAGAGTCACCATTGAAATCATCATGATTAAAACAGCACCACAGATTGAGAACTAGAAGAAGTTTTTGATGTCATCTATCTAATTAACCACACACATCCTTGGACAGATGAAGAAATTGAGACCCAAGGATATTAAATGGCTTGCTTGAGGTCACATAGATAGCAAGCCACAGAGGCAAGATTCAGACCCAGATGCTCTGAGTGCTGATCCAATGCTTTTTTCACTGGTCCATGCTGGTGATGTCAATTATTTACTTCACAGCTGCATACTACGTATGTTAGAGAACCAAAGTGCAGTCATGAACCCTACTTCCTTAAGAAGCTATATTCTTAAAGTTCCTCTCAGTTCATAAGTATTCCTCTAAACAATTTTCAAGTTTTTTAGTTTGGGGTAGTTACTGTTGTTGTTAAGTGTTGCAATGGCTTTATCATTTTTCATCTCTCCTTATCTCGGCTTTTTAGATCAAGACATAGAAGAAGAAATTACAAAATGATTTTTTCCCCCTTTCACAAATGCTTAACTAGAACTACAAAGCAGTCTCCTGCTTTTATGAAAGGAAATGGGAATTTCTTTTCCAATGAGTGCTGTCTTGTCATTTTGTGGTCTAAGTATATAAACTTCATCTTTAGTATTTGTCTCTCCAATGATGTAGGGAAAGATTGAAGGCAAAAGGAGAAGGGGGATGGCAGAGAATATAGTGGATATAGCTAGTGTCATGGAAACGACAAACAGACTTGGGGAGACAGTGGAGGACAGAAGGATCATGAGATCATGGACTCAACTGAATGATACTGGAATGTTGTTTTGTCTCTGAAGAGACTGCCCCATAGGAAACCAAGCAAGAAAGGAAGGCTCCTAGTGCAGGCAGAATTTGACAGAAAAACTAGGTCTGCAAATTGAAGTCTGCTCTTTCTTGGCTCAGACTCAGTTCTATTGTCTTCAGCTGTGCCCCAGGCAGGTTAATGTGGCCTTAAATCATTAAGAACATCAAGGGAAATTCCTTGAATCTTGGCTTGGGGCTTGCTTCAGGTTCAGTAAAGACATTAGTGGCTCTGTTTTAAGTCCTGAAGTACCTGTAGGTCTCCTGGAAAATCATCCTCTCCAAATCTGCTACCTCCTTCTTCATGGAACATGAAGACTCTAGCTCTGTCTGGCTCTTTTGGTTAGATCACTGATTAATCCCTCAGCCCCATTGTTCTGGTTCTGATCCATTCACTCAGCCTCACTGCACTCATTTATCCCTGATGCATGGAGCAGGGATTTTGGATGCTTGAACAGGAACTGTAGGTAGGGGCAGGGACGATGGGCTTTTGTTATGAACTCCGATAATTGGGACTGAGGGTGATTCCAGGCAGGGAGGTCTTGACAAAAGCAACTGAAAGCAGTTCTTTGGCCCACTTGAGCACTTAAGTGTCCCTGGCCTTAAGCTGCTGCTAGGCAACAACCTGCACAAACACAGCCAGAAGGTCTAGGCGGCGGGGAAGTATGAGAGGCTCTGTACTTAGCCCTTGACCTCCTCCTGCCCCGTGGGGTGAGCCACGCATGCCCAGGACCCTCCGCCAGAGCCTCACACCCTGTTCTGCACTTATTGTTTTTTTAGCTCCAAGGCAGTGTGCCAGAGGGCTCACTGGAGGACAGGCTTGATGTTTAAAACAAGCACAAAAAGGGAAAAGTGAGTGATTTCTTGGCTGGTCACCACAAAGGGGCAGGAAAGCAGCAGACTCTGGGACCTGGAGACCTCAGTCAAACTTGAAGGCTTTACAAAAAAATCTTGGCTTGGAAGGTGATGATCAAGTCAGTGCAGCTCATTCTTCAGCCCAGAGCCTGAGGGTATTGCTAAGACCCCCTTCAACACTTTGTACCCTGCCAATAGGTTTGGAGACTAATGTACCCACCACCCAGAATGCTTCCCCTACTTGCCTTTAATTATCCAAGTCTTGTTTTCCCCTTCTCAGGTTCACCTCCCTCCTTCTCCACAAATCCTTACATCAATGCTCCAGCCCATAGCCATCTCTCCCTATTCTGAAGTTCTATAACAACTACTGTCAGGACAAGCCATTACATCCTCTGTTGTAATTTTTGTTAGTCTCTATTGTATAGTCTTAAAGTTGGTCAGACTGTGTGCTATCTAAACTTTGTGTCCTGACCCCCCACCTGTGACAGTGCTCTGCATACAGAAAGCACATAATAAATGCTTGTATGCCTTGAATCCTGCCTTTCCAGATGGATTTGGACCACCACATCAACAAATGGAGAGAGCAGAGAACAAATCTATTCTTCTTCATCTCTATCATCTGTTAGGCTGATTTTGATATCATAGTCATTCAGAATTTTTTTTGATGGATTTATTTAAATATCTTCTCAGTCGAATAATTGAAAGATTTTTTTTGATGGATTGATTTAAATATCTTCTCAGTGGAATAACTGAAGATTCAGCAAGATTGAGAAGATTCAGTAGATTTTCTTGACCTAACAACACTAAGCTGTAAATGCTATCCTATATCGTTCCCATTTTACACTTGGGGAAACTGAGGCTGAGAGAGGTCATCACCTGCTCCACATCATACAGCTAGCAAATGTCTGTGGTAGAATTTGAACTCAGGACCTCTTGACTCCAAGTTCAGGGTTCTATCCGCTGGCCATACAGTAAGTAGTATTCACCAGGTATAAGATGTTACTAAGTTGGAAATTAATCAATATTAGCTGACTGACACTATGGGACTGGTCCCCAGATAAAGTCCTTCTTTCTTATACCAAGGCAATAGTATGTTTATCACGTGGGTGGGTATATCAAACATAAATAATGTCCCCCCCCCAATTTCCAAAGCTGACTTAAAGCATTGACCTTAATGACTCACAGTTGTGGTGAAAGTATAGACCAGAGTAAGACAGGACCATGGCCAGTGTTATGGGTTCATCCTTCCTGTGATGCTGATAATGGACACTTGAGGAATTTAACAAACAATTTTAATTGTGCTGGAAACCCGGTAATGGAAAAAGACAAAGCATGAATGTGTATCTTAAGGGAAAGAAAGGGGAACAAGCAAGAATAGGGAATATGAAAAAATTTTTTTAAAAAAGAATAGGGAATATGAATTTATTAGGCACCTACTATGCATCAGACACTCTACTAAACATTTTTTTTGGCTAATTATTTCATTTGATTCTTACAACAACTCTAGGAGGTAGATGTTATTATTATCTCCATTTTCAGTTGAGAAAACTGAGGCAGACAGAGGTTAAATGACTTAAACAATGTTATATAAATAGGATCTGAGATGGGGGCAGCTAGGAAGCAGAGTGGATAAGAGTGTTGGGTGTAGTATCAGGAAGATTCATCTTCCTGAATTCAAATCTGGCTTTAGACACTTAGTAGCTGTGTGACTCTGAGAAAGTCACTTAATCCTGCTTGCTTCAGTTTTATTATTTGTAAAATGAGCTGGAAAAGAAAATGATGAATCATTCTTTGCTTTTAAAAATACACACAAAAAATGGGGTCACAAAGAATCAAGCACGAGTGAAAAATGACTGAACAACAACATCTGGGACCAAATTCTAAATCAGGTCTTCCTGACCCACTACTCTATCCACCATGCCATCCAGAAAGCCATTAATTCAGATACAGAAATATGATATTGTGCTTTTTTTCTGAGAGGCAATTTGGATTAAGTAACTTGGCCAGAATTCTATGGCTAGTAAAGTCAGTTTTGAACTCAGATCCTCCTGAATCCAGGGCTGATGCTCTATCCACTGTGCCATCTTGCTGCTCCCAGAAATATAATAATGGACCCAAGCAGACTAAGGCCATATTTTGCTGGCAGTCACAAAGGATGAATATCCTTCCATCCTATGAACCCTAACATCTCCTATCCTTAAATTGTGGTGCTGAGAATAAAAACCAAAAATAAAGGCCAAATGATCTGGCCTCTGAAAAAGATTATGCCACTTGCTTGGGAGTATGTAAGAATGGGAACTGGGTCATCAGGACAATAAGTTTCCCAGGAGTCCAAAGTAAATGCACTACAGAAATGGCAATGAGTTGTAAGAAGGACTGATAGATGTGTCAGGGACAGAAGGGAGGGAAAGATGGGAAAGGGATGAGGTGGGGAAAAGAGATTACAGGACACTGAATGAAAATTTGATCCAGGTTCTCAGATATAAGTGAAAGAAATGTGCACATACTAACCTTACTAAGATATAGGAAGAGGAGAACCCTTTCTTGTTAATACACATGATTCAGTGGAATTTAGTTAATTGACTCTGGCATCTCACTCTATGTGACTCCAATTCCTTCATGTGGCTATGTGAGTGATTATTTTCCCCTTTATACAGGGTAAGAAGTCTCATCTGAAGGGAAATAATAAAAAGAAGAAAAGAAATTAAGATTTCAATGCAACAGGAGCCCAGATTCCTTAATTAAAAATATACCGCATCTGGGAACTTTGTGTGTTAAGCAAACAGAAGAATAAAATCTCTTGTAGGACAGAAATGATCATTCTTGTCTTTGTCTAGCACATACCACAGTGCTTAGTATATCTTAGGAGCTTAATAAATGATTGTTCAATTTAATGTAGATGATATTAAACTATTACCAGGACACCACAGTGTATAGATTCTTGTACAGAGCAGAGATTTAGCAAATAGGATTGTGCCCCAGATTTAGAACATATATAAACTAGGCAGACTGGATCTTGGGGTCAGAGTTAGGGTTAGAATTAATTTTTTTAGTACCTCTACCAGTACTACTTGTTCCCAATTCCCTCCCCATTGACTATTTCTGCCCTAAAGGTTCTAAAGGTAACCCTCTGGAACTGGAATTTGGGGTTTTTTTTGGTATTTTTGCTCACAAGTCTCTGGTAAGCCTCCCATTGATAATGTCAGCCATGCTTAATTAATTTTTAGAAACAGATATTTATTAAGGTGATAGTAAGAATAAGACCTATTGCACACACACACACACACACACACACACACTTTAGGTACATCTTTTCCCACAAGTAGGGATTCCCACAAGAAAATGGACTCAAGCATTTTCAGCCAACAGTAACTCACACCTACCTCTGGTTTCTTCTCCCTTTTGTAGAGTCCTCTTCCTTTAGTGCAGGAAACTTTTTGTAGGATTCTGAAGGCAGTTCAGGGCCTATATAAAATACTGGAGTTACCTCTTTTCCAAGTGTTTGGTTTGTTTGCAGTTCTACTGTCTGGGGATGTAGATGGAAAGTGTAAATCTTCTGCTCTTTCAACTGTTTTACAGTTGAAAGATCATCTTCATCTTCTGGTCAAGGTTGGGGAGTGAGAATTTGATATTCCTTTTGGGATCAATTGTTACCCCCACACATTCCTTACTGTGCTTCCCTATGGAAGGGAGTCTATTTCTTAAAACAGCTAAAGAAGCTTAACTCTTGCAACAATTCCTAGAATCTCATTCTCTGATATACCCAGGCCAGAGGTATGTCAAATTCTTTCAACCAATCCCAGTATTTTTTTTTGTCATCCATTTTCATCCAGTGCCTTGAAGTGACTTCACTCCTCCCACCTTGTTTGTATCTTTATTGACTGATTCGGTAGAGATATCCAGGAAATGTTCACACCTAATTTAAACATTGATCACTAATTTTATAACTTGTAATACCAAAGAAATATTCTCACTTGATAAAAGAATGAAGACATGTAGCATATTTTATTAGTTACATTCACTGTGATTGAATATGGGTATGAGATTAGTATATCATGGATGCTCCTTTGGTATTCACACAAAGTATAGAACACTAAAAGAAGCTTCCACATTTTGCATAGACCCCTCCTGGATGGGAAAAACACAGTTCAGACAGGAATGGTTGGGTTGTGACTTGCATTATCTAAAGGAGTCCACATTTGTCATATCACAGATCCAGTAGAGTATAGTGGTTCATACCTTTAATTCCAGTTACTGGGTTAATATTGAGGCTGAGTTTGGGAATTCTGAACTGTAATGGGCTATACCAATAGGGTGTAAACACTAAGCTTGACCTTCAAATGGTGAGCCACCTTCAAGGTGTCTAAATAGAAGTGAACTGGTCCAGGTAATACATCAAGGGGAAAATTAATTCTTAATTTTTTTTAAATTTAAAAAGGTCACAGACTCATTGGATTAAACCTTGTCTTTATAAGTGTAAATGTGTTCTAACTCCTTTATTCCCTCTTTTTTTGTTTGCTCTTGAGAGCAAGGACCATTTGTTGTCAGCTTTTTTTTTTTTTTTATTTCCAACACCCAGCACAGTGCCTTGCACTTAGTAGGTACTTAATAAATGCTGCTTATCTTGAAGGTGGAAAAGCTCCTTGAAACTGGAAAAAAGTTTCTTGGATATTCATAACTGTGTCTGTACTGAAGTACTGCTACAGAACCACACAAAATTTTTTCTAAAATTCCTTTCTTACCTTTCTCCATTCTGCCACTGTCACTTGCTAACTATGTCACTCTGGGCAAATAACTTGACCTCTCTAAACCTCCTTTCCTCATATGCAAAATGAGGGGTTGGGACTAGGAAGCTTTTAAGGTATTTTGCCAAATCTTGTTATTTCTGTCTGCAAATCATCTTGTGTTATTTGACCTTTTCTCCCTATTCACATAGTCATCATCCTAATTCATACTTCTATCACTTCTTGCTTAGTCATTTCCAATAGTCTTTCAATTAGTTTACCTGCCTCTAATCTCTCCATTCTATCCATCCTCTCTATAGCCGGTGATTTTCCTAAAACATAGATCATTCCATACTCAATAATCACCCCTTTTAGGATAAAACAATAACTAGTTTATTTGGCATTTAAAGCTTTTCCTAACTTGATTCCAATTTATTTTTCCATGCTTCTTACCTGTTAACTTCCCTCTTTACAACAAACACTCCAGGACTACTAGCCTATTTCCTTTTCCTCACAAAATGTGCTCCCTTTCCTACCTCCATGACCACTGTCCCCTCATACCTGGAATGCTACTGTCTCTGATAATCCAGGACTTCCTTCAAGATTCATTTTAAATATCTTCTTCTGTAAGAAATCTTTTCTGGCCCTTTTGTTATCCCCATTATCTTTACCTCTTAGATTACCTGGCACCCTGAAGATATCTCATAGATCCCTATTTTTTATACATGTTATCCCTTCTATTAGAATATATGCCCCTTGAGGGCAGGAGCTGTTTTTGCTTTTCCTTAAATCTCCAC
>JAJPUD010027448.1:498-15551 GCA_023553655.1 Myrmecobius fasciatus | reverse complement strand
AGGAATTTGTGTGCTATTGCACTTGGTGCATATATATTTAGTATAGATATTGCTACATTATTTATGGTACCCTTTAATAAAATATAGTTTCCTTCCTTATCTCTTTTAATTAGATCTATCTTGGCTTTTACTTGATCTGAGATAAGGATTGCTACCCCTGCTTTTTTTTGTTCACCTGAAGCATAATAGGACCTGCTCCAGCCTTTTACCTTCATCCTATATGTGTCACTATGTTTTAGATGTGTTTCTTGTAGACAACATATTGTGGGATTCTGGTTTTTAATCCAGTCTGATATCTGCTTCCGCTTTATGGGAGAGTTCATCCCATTCACATTCACAGATAGAATAACTAATTATTTATTTCCTGCCATCTTATTTACCCAAGTTATGTTTTCTCCTTTCCTTTCCCCTTTCTCCCTTCCCCCCACCTCAGTACTTTGCTTTTGATGACCCTCTCCCCCAAACAATACTCCACCCTTTAGATCCCTTCCCCCTGTTTTTACTCCTTTCCCCTGATTCTTCTATTTTCCCTTCTATTAGTTTATCCCTTTCTTTTCCTCCTTTCCCTCCCCCTTCCCTTTAGCAACAGACAAGTTTCTATGTGAAATCAAGTGTCTGATATACACTTTTAGAGCCCAACCTGATGAGAGTAAGATTTACACAATGCTCAACTCCCTCCCCTCTTTCTCTCAACTATATTAGGTTTTCTTTGCCTCTTCAAGAGATTTTACCTTGTTTTTACCTCCTTTTTTTTTAGATCTTATTTTACCACTTTTTCCCTCTTTTCCCCAGTATGACCTTTCCCCCTCTAGTTCTCCTTTTCATATTATCAAAGTAATATCTAGTTAATTATACCCCCAAACTTTAAGCATCCCCCTAGTAGAAATAAAGTTCTCAAGAGTCCTTTCCTCTTTACCTTTGTATGCATCTCTTGAGTTCTGTGTTTGGATGTCGAATTTTTTGTTCAGATCTGGTCTTTTCATTAGAAATAGGTGAAATTCACCTATATCATTGAATGACCATCTTCTTCCCTCGAGGATAATGCTCATTCTAGCTGGATAGGATATTCTTGGCTGTAATCCAAGTTCCTTTGCCCTTCGGAATATCTGGTTCCAAGCCCTTCGATCCTTCAGTGTGGAAGCTGACAGATCCTGACAGATCCTAATTATTGATCCTCGGTATTTGAATTGTTTCTTTCTAGCTGCTAGCAGAATCTGTTCCTTGGTGCTATAGTCCTGAAATTTAGCCACGATATTCCTTGGGGTTTTAATTTTGGGGTCTCTTTCAGGAGGTGATCGGTGAATTCTTTCAATGGCAATCTTGCCCTTTGATTCTACAATCTCAGGGCAGTTTTCTTTCAGGATTTCCTGGAAGATAGTGTCCAGATTCTTTTTTTGATCATGGCTTTCAGGAAGTCCAATAATCCTTAGATTGTCTCTCCTAGATCTATTTTCTAAATCAGTTGTTTTTCCTAGGAGATATTTCATATTTTCTTCTAATTTTTCATTTTTTTTGTTTTTGTTTGACTGATTCTTCAAGTCTTAGTGAGTCATTCACTTGCATTTGTTCAATTCTTATTTTTAAAGTGTTGTTTTCTTCAGTTACCTTTTTAAGTTCCTTTTGTAACTGGCCAATTTGTTCACTGCACTCTTTTTCCACTTCACTAATTTTATTTTTTAATAAATTGGTGTCTTTTTCATATCTCTTTTGCAGAGCATCATATCCTTCTTGAAAGATACTGTATCCTTCTTGCACTGATTTCAGTTTATTTTCCCATTTATCCTCCAGCTCTCTTTTGAGGTTCTTTATGCAGTCTTCCAGAAAGGCCTTTTGAAATGGGGACCAGTGATGGTCCTTGCTGTTTTTTTCTGGATTTTTGTCTAAAGAAACCTCTGTATCTGAGGTCGTTTCTTTGCCTTGATAAAAGCTGTCTATGGTGAGAGCTCTCTTTTTCTTCTTCATCATTTTTTTTTTTTTAGACAGAGTGGATATCTCTTTAAGGTAGGGGGGAAAAAAAAAAAAAACCTCGGCTGAAGACGCTTTGCCCTGGGGCACTTCGGTGAGTTGACTTAAGGTGCTGGGCCGGTGGGGGCTAGGACTAAGTCTGAATTACTCCTTAAACAAGGCAAGTCTGCCAGAACACCTGCCCCCAATCAGGGCAGAGTGTCCCAAGTGCCTCAGATAAACTCCAGGTGTTTGGAATTTGGAGTTTGGAGTTTGGAATTTCTTCCAAGATGAGCTGAGCTGAGTCCCACCCTCACTTCCGGCCTGCACAGGGGTCGTCTTTTTATCTCTCTGTCCGAGTCCGACTAACCTGATATGAAGTTCTCCAGAGAGCCGTGCCCAAATATTTCTGGGTTCGTTGACTTGAAGATCAGTTCAGAGGCTTATTTTATTGTTGATTTGAGAGAAGATCGGAGGAGAGGCAGAAAGTCACCTTTTCACTCCGCAATCTTGGCTCCGCTCCCGAATCAATAGTATTTTTCTGTAGATCTGGAGTTATTCCATGATTCCTCCAGAAGCTCTTCTGATGGTTTCTTTGCTATCCATTCTAGCAGAAAGGGTTCTAGTAGTTCCTGTTTTTATTTAACTAGATGTATGGTGTTCTATGTTCCTTCTGTGGGCTTCAGTTTACACACATGTTAAAAAAGAGGTTAAAAAACCTCAAAGATCCCTTTGAGATCTAAAAATTGTATTTGTGAAGCCCCCTGCCCATCCTATTAAGGAAGATGTCACAGTATAAAGGGATTTCATCCTTGCCTGCTATTAAAAGTTTGTAAAGTATTTATATTTACATATCCAGATCAGACCTTATTATCTGGTGATCATTGAGGCCAAACACTTTTGTTTTACCAATGAGGAAGTGGAGTTTCAGAAAGTTAAAATGATTTCAGTCAATCAATCAATCAATCATTTATTGAGTACTTACTATGGGTTAGGCTACTGTATTAAGTGCTAAGGACATAAAAAGAGACAAAACATAGTTTTGCCCTCAAGGACTTGTGTAAAATCATAGAAATGGCAAATGGCAGAATCGGAATTTGAACCCAAGTCTTCTAATTCCAAAGACAGACCTCTTTTCCCCCTATCAAACTGCCCCTATCAAATCTAAAAATTACTTATTTATCTAATCATCATTAGTTTATTTGTTTGTTTATTATTATAATACTGTTTGTATCATTCTTATTTCAATAAAATGGTTCTATTTCTAGCTCTCTGTAGATGGCTCTCTCACACTACATATAGATAGAAGCTAGCCAAACTCAAATATATACTTTCACCAAATAATAATGCTATTCTCAGTTCACTGATACCATATACAATTTCAATTCCTGGATGAAAAATGGCCACAGAATTTAGGCATGGGCTCCTTTAGTTATGATAATCAGTTTAAACAAAAAAATCAGATCAAGACTTATATAATTCTACTATGATCAGGAACCTGTGAATATAAAATATGGTAAAACAAAAAAAACCCTCACTAATAATTAAAAACAAAACAATATTAATTGATATTTTATTTATCTTTGTAAAGTATGATAAATTAGCTTTTTAATAATAGTATGTTAAATGATTGATGAAAGAATCCTTTATTAATTAAATAATTCCTTTTATAAAAATGTTGGGGGTATATTGCAGTATATTATTCTCATGATTTTAAATAGAATTTTAAAGTTACCTTCATTTATTCACTCAAAAGCCACACAATTATTTATATTAAATTTAACAACTATGAACATATAATAATTACTTTTCAATAATGAAAATTAGAAATTTATGCTTTTTACCATTAATATGAATTTGCAAAATTTTCAACTAGGGTGATTTACATGGCGCCATAATTATAATCCATTGAGGAGACAGTTTTAAAATCAATGGAAAAAAATAAAAGGCACTCATGAATGAGTGTGAATCAAAAACTGCAGTCATAAGCTATTACACATATAATTAAAATGGATTTATTGCTTCTTGTTTTGATTTTCACTCTGTTATTAAATCATTAGAAGGGTCCCTTGAGTTCAGTTATAATTATATACATACACATTATGATGTTACACACACACATAAGTACACACATTTAAGATTTATAAAACTAGGCCAAAACAATATTATGGATACAAAAGTAAATATGCTAAATTCTGGAAATTAAAATTATAGTTTCCAGAGAAACATGAAGACATAGATTTTTATTGTTATATCTGCTCTTATCACAATTTACCTATCTAGAATGGTAGAATTGTGGTATTTATGTGATCTGTACCTTTATATTTAATAACTCACATGCTCAAATAATCAAACATTTAACTTAAGAAAAACATTATCTGAGCAGAACCAGGAGATCATTATACACAGCAACAATACTCTATGATGATCAATTCTGATGGACATGGCTCTCTTCAACAATGAAATGTTTGTAACCACTTTCAGTTGTTCACTGAAGAAAGTCATATACACCCAGAGAGAGGGGTGTGAAATGTGAACCACAACATAACATTTTCATGCTCTCGATTGATGTTTGCTTGCATTGTGTTTCCTTTCTCTGATTTTTCTTTCTTGTAGATAAGATTTTTCTTATACAACAATGATAAGGGTGGAAATATGTATACATATATTCAATTTGTCAAGTATTTCAACATAATTAACATGTAGTGGATATCCTGCCATCTAGGGGAGGAGTGGGGAATAGGGGGAAAATATTTGTAACAGAAAGCTTTGTAAGGTTTAATGTTGAAGAATTGCCCATACATATGTTTTGCAAATAAAATAAATAAATAAATAAAATAAAATACTCAAAAAAAAAAGAAAAATGTTATCTTATTTGTTTATAATCTATTCTCTAGGTAAGTTCAACAATGTTTACATGAATTATTTGGTTCTGTGATCATGAGTTTTACACCAAAGTATAGCATGACAGTTCAGAAAACAATTGAGGGGTGAATGCTAAACTGTGTAATAAATCTATGCCTTAACTTCTCAAGCATTTCAACATTATTAACATGTAGTGGACTTCCTGCCATCTAGGGGAGGGGAGGGGACTGGGGGTAAAATTTGTAATGGAAAGCTTTGTAAAGATCAATGTTGGGGAACTACCCATTCATATGTTATACAAATAAAAAGCTTTAATAAAAAAAATAAATGAAAAAAAAATAAAAAAAAATCTATGCCTGCTTTCCACTAAGAGAGGCTTCTGTAAGACGTTGTTGGGTCAAGTGAGTTTTTTTTTTTTTTATTAAAGCTTTTTATTTGCAAAACATATGTATGGGTAGTTCTTCAACATTGACCCTTACAAAGCTTTCCATTACAAATTTTTACCCCTTAGTCCCCTCCCCTCCCCTAAATGGAAGGAAGTCCACTACATGTTAATTATACTAAAATACTTGACAAGTCGAATATATGTATACATATTTCCACACATCTTGCTGTGCAAGAAAAATCGTATCTACAAGAAAAAAAAATCTGAGAAAGGAAACCCAATGCAAGCAAACATTGATAGAGAGCATGAAAATATTATGTTGTGGTCCACATCTCATATTCCTCTTTCTGGGTGTATATGACTTTCTTTACTGAACAATTGAAACTGGTTTGAGACATTTCATTGTTGAAGACAGCCATGTCCATCAGAATTGATCATCATATAATACTGTTGTTGCCGTATATAATGATCTCCTGGTTCTGCTCATTTCTCTCAGCATCAGTTCATGCAAGTCTCTCCAGGCCTCTCTGAAATCGTCCTGCTGGTTGTTTCTTTCTTTCTTTCTTTTTGATTCAGTTTCAGTTTAATCTAGGCTAGAAAGAGAACTTAAATAACAAATAAATATGTATACTGCCTCCCCCAACCTCCTCCCAACTATCCCAGAATCTATTATTGTCATCTTTTACCCAGTCATGTCTATCAAAGAAATTTGAGAAAACCAGTTATTGTTATTTCTATTTTCCTTTTATAAAGAGCATTTTTTGAATTTTTAATATATTTTATTATTAAAGCTTTTTATTTACAAAACATATGAATTGGTTTCAAACATTTCATTGTTGAAGAAAGCATGTCCATCGGAATTGATAATCATATAGTATTGTTGTTGCCGTGTATAATGATCTCCTGGTTCTACTCACTTTGTTCAGCATCAGTTCATGAAAGTCTCTCCAAGCCTCTCTGAAATCATCCTGCTGGTCGTTTCTTATAGAACAATAATATCCCATAACATTCATATACCATAATTTATTCAGCCATTCTTCTATTGATGGGCATCCATTCAGCTTCCAGTTTCTAGCCACTACAAAAAGGGCTGCCACAAACATTTTTGCCCATGTGGGGTCTTTTCCTTTCTTTAAGATCTCTTTGGGATATAAGCCCAATAGAAACACTGCTGGGTCAAAGGGTATGCACAGTTCCATCACTTTTTGAGCATAGTTCCATGCTCTCCAGAATGGTTGGATCCATTCATAGTTCCACCAACAACGTACCAGTGTCCCAGTTTTCTCACATCCCCGCCAACATTCGTCATTATCCTTTCCTGTCATTTTAGCCAATCTGACAGGTGTGTAGTGGTACCTCAGAGTTGTCTTAATTTGCATTTCTCTTATCAGTAGTGATTTGGAGCACCTTTTCATATGACTAGAAATAGTTTTAATTTCATCATCTGAAAATTGTTCATATCTTTTGACCATTTATCAACTGGAGAATGGCTTGAATTCTTATAAATATGAGACAATTCTCTCTATATTTTAGAAATGAGGGCTTTATAAGAACCCTTAAATGTAAAGATGATTTCCCAATTTATTGCTTCCCTCTTAATCTTGTCTGCATTAGTTTTGTTTGTACAAAACTTTTTAACTTAATATAGTCAAAATTATCTGTCTGGTGTTCAATTAAGAGTTCCAGTTCTTCTTTGGACATAAATTTATTCCATCTCCACAGGTCTATGAGGTAAATTATACTAGTTCCTCTAATTTACTCATAATATCACTCTTTTTATCCAAATCATAAACCCACTTAGATCTTATCTTGGTATGTGGTGTTAGGTGTGGGTCAAGCCCTAATTTCTTCCATACTAGTTTCCAATTTTCCCAGCAGTTTTTAGCAAATAGTGAGTTCTTATTCCAAAAGCTGGGGTCTTTGGGTTTATCAAACACTAGATTGCTGTAGTTATTGCCTGGTTTGTCCTGTGATCCTATTTCTTAGCCAGTACGAAATGGTTTTGATGACCGCTGCTTTATAATATAGTTTTAGATCTGGCACAGCAAGGCCACCTTCATTGGCCTTTTTTTTCATTAATTCCCTTGAAATTCTTGACCATTTGTTCTTCCAAATGAACTGTGTTACTATTTTTTTTCTAGATCTGTAAAATAATTTCTTGGGAGTTTGATTAGTATGGCACTAAATAAGTAAATTAGTTTGAGTAGTATTGTCATTTTTATTATATTCACACAGCCTACCCATGAGCACTTGATATTTTTCCAATTGACTAGGTCTGACTTTATTTGTGTGGAAAGTGTTTTGTAGTTTAGTTCGTATAGTTCCTGACTTTTCCTTGGCAGATACATTCCCAAATATTTTATACTATTAACCATTATTTTGAATGGGATTTCTTTTTTTATCTCTTGCTGCTGAACTTTGTTGGTAATATATAAAAATGCTGATGATTTATGTGGATTTATTTTGTATCCTGCAACTTTGCTAAAGTTGTGAATTGTTTCTAGTAGTTTTTTAGTTAAGTCTCTAGGGTTTGCTTAGTATACGATCATGTCATCTGCAAAGAGTGATGATTTGGTTTCCTCATTACCTACTCTAATTCCTTTTATCTCTTTTTCTTCTCTTACTGCCAAAGCTAACATTTCTGATGCAATATTAAATAGTAATGGTGACAATGGGAAGCCTTGTTTCACTCCTGATCTTATTGGGAATGGTTCTAGTTTGTCCCCATTACATATGATGCTTGCTGATGGTTTTAAGTAATCATTTTACTTAATCATTTTTAAGGAAAAGCCCATTTATTCCTATACTCTCTAATATTTTTTAATAAGAATGGGTATTCTACTTTATCAAATGTTTTTTCTTCATCTATTGAGATAATCATATGGTTTTTGTTAATTTGATTATTAGTATAATTGATTATGCTGACAGTTTTCCTAATATTGAACCAGCCCTGAATTCCTGGTATAAATCCTACTTGGTCATATTGTACTATCCTGAGATTTCTGTAATCTCATTGCTAATATCTTATTTAAAATTTTTGCATAATATTCATTGGGGAAATTGGTCTATAGTTTTCTTTCTCTGTTTTCACTCTACCTGGTTTAGCTATCAGCACCATATTGGTCTCATAGAAGGAATTCGGCAGTATACCTTCTGTCCCTATTTTCTCAAATAGTTTATATAGTATTGAAATTAATTGTTCTTTGAATGTTTGGTAGAATTTGCATGTAAATCCATCTGGCCCTGAAGATTTTTTCTTAGGGAGTTGATTAATAGCTTGTTCTATTTTTTTTTCTAAAATGGGGCTATTTAAATAATTTATTTCCTCTTTTGTTAACCTGGGCAATCTATATTTTGGTAGATATTCCTCCATTTAATTTAGATTATCAAATTTACTGGCACAAAGTTGGGCAAAGTAACTCCTAATTATTACTCTAATTTCCTCTTTTTTGGAGAAAAGTTCTCCCTTATCATTTTTGAGACTAACAATTTGATTTTCTTCTTTCCTTTTTCTAATCAAATTAACTAAAGACATCTATTTTGTTGGTGTTTTCATAAAACCAACTCTTAGTTTTATTTATTAATTCAATAGTTTTCTTATTTGCAATTTTATTAATCTCCCCTTTTATTTTTAGAATTTCCAATTTGGTATTTAATTGAGCGTTTTTAATTTGTTCTTTTTCTAGTTTTTTTTTTAATAGTAAGCCCAATTCATTGATATTTTCTTTCTCTATTTTATGCAAGTAAGCATCTAGAGATATAAATTTACCCCTTATAACCACTTTGTCCATATTCCACAAATGTTGGTATATTGTCTCATTATTGTCATTCTCCTGTATGAAATTATTGATTGTGTCTATCATTTGCTCTTTCACCCATTCATTCTTTAGGATTAGATTAGTTAATTTCCAATTACTTTTTGGTCTATTTTCTCTTGGCCTTATATTGCATGTGATTTTTATTTCATCATGATCTGAAAAAGATGCATTTACTGTTTCTGCCTTTCTGCATTTGGTTTTGAGATTTTTATGTCCTATTTATGGTCAATTTTTGTATAAGTTCCATGAGTTGCAGAGAAAAAAGTAAACTCCCTACTATCTCCATTCAATTTTGTCCAAAGATCTATCATACCTCACTTTTCTAACAATTTGTTTACCTTCCTAATTTCTTTCTTATTTATTTTGTGGTTTGATTTATCTAATTCTGAGAGAGCAAGGTTGAGATCCCCCACTAGAATAGTTTTGCTGTCTATTTCTTCTTGCATCTCTCTTAATTTCTCCTCCAGGAATTTGGATGCTATACCACTTGGTGCATATATATTTAGTATTTATATTGCTACATTATCTATGGTATCATTTAGAAAAATATTGTTTCCTTCCTTATCTCTTTTGATTAGATCTATCTTTGCTTTTAATTGGTCTGAGATCAGGATTGCTACCCCTGCTTTTTTTATTTACCTGAAGCATAATAGATTCTGCTCTAGCCTTTTACCTTCACCCTGTATGTGTCTCTATGCTTTAGATGTGTTGGTTTCTGGTTTTTAATTCAGTCTGCTATCCGCTTCCGCTTTATGGAAGAGTTCATCCCATTCACATTCACAGTTAAAATAACTAATTTTGTATTTCCTGCCATCTTATTTCCCCAAGTTATGTTTTTCTCTTTCCTTTCCCCTTTTCCCCTTCCCCCCTCCAGTATTTTGCTTTAGATGACCACCTCCCCAAAACAGTCCTCCCCCTTTAGAGTCCCTCCCCCTTTTTAACTCTTTTCCCCTGATTCTTCTATTTTCCCTTCTATTAGTCTATCTCTTTCTTTTCCTCCTTTCCCTCCCACTTCCCTATAAGGAAGGACAAGTTTCTCTGTGAAACCAAATGTGTCTGATATACACTTTTAGAGCCCAATCTGATGAGAGTAAGATTCACACAATGCTCATCTCCCTCCCTTCTTTCCCTCAATATATTAGGTTTTCTTTGCCTCTTCCTGAGATTTTACCTTATTTTTACCTCCTTTTTTTTTTACACCTTATCTTACCACCTTTCCCTGTTTTTCCCAGTATGGTAGCCTTTCCACTTCTAGTTTTCTTTTTTTATATTATCAAAGTAAAATCAAATTATACCCCCAATATTTAAATGTCCCCATAGTAGAAATACAGTTCTCAAGAGTTCTTTCCTTTTAACTTTTTAAGCTTCTCTTGAGTTCTGTGTTTGGAGATCAAATTTTTTGCTCAGATCTGGTCTTTTCATTAGAAATAGGTTAAATTCACCTATATCATTAAATGACCATCTTCTTCCCTGCAAGATAATGCTCATTCTAGTTGTATAGGTTATTCTTGGCTGTAATAAGTTCCTTTGCCTTTAGGAATATCTGGTTCCAGGCTCTTCGATCCTTCAACGTGGAGGCTGACAGATCTTGTGTGATTCTAATTACAGTTCCTCGGTATTTGAATTGTTTCTTTCTAGCTGCTAGCAATATGTTTTCCTTGGTGCAATAGTCCTGAAATTTAGCCATGATATTCCTTGGGGATTTAATTTTGGGGCCTGTTTCAGGAAATGAGTGGTGAATTCTTTTGATGGTGATTTTGCCTTCTGATTCTAAAATATCAGGGTAGTTTTCTTTTAAATTTCCTGGGAGATAGCATTTAGATTCTTTTTTTTCATCCTGGCTTTCAGGTAGTCCAATAATCCTTAGATTGTGTCTCCTAGATCTATTTTCTAAGTCAGTTATTTTTCCTAGGAGATATTTCGTATTTTTTTCTATTTTTTCATTTTTTTTTGCTTTTCTTTGACTGATTCTTGAAGTCCTATTGAGTCATTCACTTGCATTTGTTCAATTTTAATTTTTATGTATTATTTTAGTTACCTTTTTATTAGGTTTTCTTTGCCTCTTCATGAGAGTTTACCTTATTTTTACCTCATTATTTTTTAAACCTTATTTTACTACCTTTTCCCTCTTTTTTCTCAGTATGATAGCCTTTTCACTTCTAGTTTTCTTTTTTATATTATCAAAGTAATATGAAATTATACCCCCAATTTTTAAGTATCCCCATAGTAGAAATACAGTTCTCAAGAGTTCTTTCCTTTTTATCTTTTTTATGCTTTTTTAGCTCCTTTTGTAGCTGGCCAATTTGTTCATTGCATACTTTTCCCACTTCACCAATTTTGTTTTTCAGTGCATTGTCTATTTCCAATTCACCAGTTTTGTTTTTCAGTAAATTGGTGTCTTTATCATATCTCTTTTGGAGGGCTTCTTGCACTGATCTCAATTCATTTCTCCATTTATCATTTAGCTCTCTTTTGAGATTCTGTATGTAGTCTTCCAGGAAGGCCTTGTGAAAGGGGGACTAGGTCATATTTCCCTTGATGGCTTTCTCTGGAGTTGCTTTGCCTATAGGAACCTCAGGATCTAGAGTCTGCCCTTCTTTCTCTCCATAAAAGCTGTTTATGGTGAGGGCTCTCTTCTGTTTCTTACTCATTTTTTTTTTAAAAAGCTTGGGGTCTGTTTAAAGCAGAGAAGTGGTGGCTGTGGTAGTTTGCCCTGGGGCAATTTGGATAATTAACTTCTGGTGCAGGGCCAGTTGGGCTAGGACCTTGTGTTTGCAGAGGGTTCCAATCTACGTTTTGTAAAAGACAGATCTGCCAAAGCACCTGTCCACAATCAGGGCAGAGTGTCCCAAGTGCCCAGATACACTACCCAGGTGTTTAGAGTTTCTGCCACGCTGAGTCCTGCCCAGTTTCCTGTCCTGTCTCCCAGGATGCCCGGCAAACTTCTCAACCCTCTGCCCGACTGAAACAGACCTGCTATGAAGCTCTTCAAAGGTACCTTCTATAAGAAATGTTTCATAGTCCAAATATTTCTGGGTTCTTTGACTTAAAAATCAGTTCAGAGGCTTAATTTACTGTTGATGTGAGAAAAGGTCAGAGGAGAACACAGAAAGTCACGTCTTCACTCTGCCATCTTGGCTCTGTCCCCCCAGGTGAGCACTTCTGACTTATGAAAGCTCTTGGAGAAGACCCTAGAAATGTATATAAGCATCTTACCCTGCAGTTCCTCAAGGAGAGAGGTTATCTTCACACTTCATTGAAAGTGTTAATCAATTACATCATTATGTGAAGTTCTTTAACCCAAATAATGTATGTACCCAAATCTATCTGCAGAATGATTCTGCATTCTTATTAAGATTCAGAAGGTTACCCCAGTCTCAAGCTAGTTCATATACCCCAAAATTTGGCCTAGTATTCCCATACCACCTCGTAGGTACTAATAGGAAGATAATATGAAAGGGATATATTCAAGAGAATATACTTCGTGAGTTACAAAAGGGAACAATAGATAGAAGTTGCATAGTGGAAGATTTTAGTACAAAATAAGAAAAGGACTCATGAAATAGTTCTCTTAATCCCCCCCTTTCCCTCTTCTACAGAAGATTATCTTTACTATCATCCTTTCTCTCTTTCTAATCTTCAAATGCTCTGTATCTACTGGTTGTTTCCCTTCTGCCTATAAATACTCCTATCACCCCCTTTCTTAAAAAAAAAGCCAATAAAACACTACTAGTTTAGATCCTATAATTCTTACAAGCTATCATCCTATCTTTCCCATTCATCTTACACAAGAAAAATGTATCTGTACTTATTGTCTCTCCTGTTTTTCTTCTTACTCCTTTCTCAGAGTTTTTCTAATTTGGCTTCTAATTTCATCACATAAGTGGTACTTTCTCCAAAGTTACTAATTAACTCTTTTTTTTTTGCTGAGGCAATTGAGGTTAAGTGACTTGCCCAGGGTCACACATCTAGGGAATGTTAAGTGTCTAAGACCAGATTTGAACTCAGGTCCTCCTGACTTCAGGGCTGGTGCTCTATGCACTGCACCACCTAGCTGCCTCCTAATTAACTCTTAATTACCCTAATTGTGTCCTCATCTTAAATCCCTCCCTGCACAAATTTATTTTCTTTTATTTTCTTTTTTTTAATAAAGCTTTTTATTTACAAAACATATGAATGATTTTTCTACATTGACCTTTGCAAAAACTTTTTTTTCCAAGCTTTTCCCCTCCTTCCCCCCACCCCACCCCTAGATGACAGGTAATCTAATACATGCTAAATAGGATAAATTATATGACAAATACAATACATGTATACATATCTATACAGCTGTCTTACTGCACAAGAAACATCAGATCTAGAAAGAGAAGAAGAAAAAACAACCTAAGAAGGAAAACAAAATGCATGGAAATATTCACAGAAAGCGTTAAAATGCTGTGTTGTGGTTCACACTCAGTTCCCACAGGCCTCTCTCTGGATGTATATCAGTATCTTCATCGCTGAACAATAGGAACTGATTTGAATCACATCATTGTTGAAGAGAACCATGTCCATCAAAATTGATCATCGTATAGTCTTGTTGCTGTGTATAATGTTCTCCTGGGTCTGCTGATTTCACACAGCATCAGTTCATGCAAGTCTCTCCAGGCCTCTCTGAAATCCTCCTGTTTCTTACAGAATAATAATATTCCATAACATTCATACACCATAATTTATTCAGCCATTTTCCAATTGATGGGCATCCTTTCAATTTCCAGTTTCTTGCCACTACAAAAAGGGCTGCCACAAACATTTTTGCACATGTGGGTCCCTTTCCCTCCTTTAAAATCTTTTTGGGATATAGGCCCAGTAGAAACACTGCTGGGTCAAATGATATGCACAGTTTGATAACTTTTTGAGCATAGTTCCAAATTGCTCTCCAGAATGGTTGGATCCGTTCACAGTTCCACCAACAATGTATCAGTGTCCCAGTTTTCCCACATCCCCTCCAACAGTTATCATTATCATTTCCTGTCATTTTATCCAATCTGACAGGTGTGTAGTGGTATCTCAGAGTTGTCTTAATTTGCATTTCTCTGATCAATAGTGACTTGGAGCACCTTTTCGTGTGACTAGAAATAGTTTCAATTTCTTCATCTGAAAATTGTCTGTTCATATCTTTTGACCATTTATCAATTGGAGAATGGCTTGAATTCTTATATATTTGAGTCAATTCTCTATATATTTTAGAAATGAGGCCTTTATCAGAACCTTTGGATGTAAAAATATTTTCCAAGTTTACTGCTACCCTTCTCATCTTGTCTGCATTCATTTTGTTTGTACAAAAACTTTTTAACTTGATATAGTCAAACTTATCTATTTTGTGATTAATGATGACCTCTAGTTCTTCTTTGGTCACAAATTCCTTCCCCCTCCACAGGTCTGAGAGGTAAACCATCCTACATTGTTCTAATTTGTTTATAATATCATTCTTTATGCCTAGATCATGAATCCATTTTGATCTTATCTTGGTATATGGTGTTAGGTGTGGGTCAGTGCCTAATTTCTTCCATACTAGTTTCCAATTATCCCGGCAGTTTTTGTCAAATAGTGAGTTTTTATCCCCAAAACTGGGGTCTTTGGGTTTATTAAACACTAGATTGCTATTGTCATTGAGTATTTTGTCCTGTGAACCTAACCTATTCCACTGATCCACTATTCTATTTCTTATCCAGTACCAAATGGTTTTGGTGACCACTGCTTTATAATATAGTTTTAGATCTGGTACAGCTAGGCCACCCTCATTTGCATTTTTTTCATTAATTCCCTTGAAATTCTTGACCTTTTGTTTTTCCAGATGAATTTTGTTGTTATTTTTTCTAGGTCAGTTAAATAATCTCTTGGGAGTTTGATTGGTATAGCACTAAATAAATAGATTAATTTAGGTAGTATTGCCATCTTTATTATATTCCCTCGACCTATCCAAGAGCACTTGATGTTTTTCCAATTGTTTAAATCTGACTTTATTTGTGTGGAGAGTGTTTTGTAGTTTTGCTCATATA
>JAJPUD010027447.1:0-15552 GCA_023553655.1 Myrmecobius fasciatus | reverse complement strand
CAGATGATAGGATAAAATATTTGGGAATCTATCTGCCAAGGAAAAGTCAGAAACTATACGAACTAAACTACAAAACACTTTCCACACAAATAAAATCAGACCTAATCAACTGGAAAAATATTAAGTGCTCATGGGTAGGCAGAGCAAACATAATAAAAATGACAATACTACCCAAACTAATCTACTTATTTAGTGCCATACCAATCAAACTCCCAAGAAATTATTTTACAGATCTAGAAAAAAATAGTAGCAAAGTTCATTTGGAAGAACAAAAGGTCAAGGATTTCAAGGGGATTAATGAAAAAAAAGGCAGATGAAGGTGGCCTTGCTGTACCAGATCTAAAACTATATTATAAAGCAGCGGTCATCAAAACCGTTTGGTACTGGCTAAGGAATAGAGCAGTCGATCAGTGGTACAGGATAGGTTATCAGGACAATCTAGGCAATAACCTTAACAATTTAGTGTTTGATAAACCCAAAGACCCCAGTTTTTGTGATAAGTACTCACTATTCTGCAAAAACTGCTGGGAAAATTGGAAACTAGTGTGGAAGAAATTAGGGCTTGACCCATACCTAACACCACATACCAAAATAAGATCTAAATGGGTTCATGATCTGGATATAAAGAGTGATTTTGTAAACAAATTAGAGGAACGTAATATAGTTTACTTCTCAGACCTGTGGAGAAGGAATAAATTTATGTCCAAAGAAGATCTGGAACTCCTAATTGAACACCAGATAGATAATTTTGACTATATTAAGTTAAAAAGTTTCTGTACAAATAAAACTAATGCAGACAAGATTAGGAGGGAAGCATCAAATTGGGAAATCATCTTTACATTTAATGGTTCTGATAAAGGCCTCATTTCTAAAATGTATAGAGAATTGTCTCATATATATAAGAATACAAGCCACCCTTCAATAGATAAGTGGTCAAGGGATATGAACAGACAATTTTCAGATGATGAAATTAAAACCACCTCTAGTCATATGAAAAGTTGCTCCAAATCACTATTGATCAGAGAAATGCAAATTAAGACAACCCTGAGGTACCACTACACACCTGTCAGATTGACTAAAATGACAGGAAAAGATAACGATGAATGTTGGAGGGGATGTGGGAAAACTGGGACACTAATACATTGTTGGTGGAGCTGTGAACGGATCCAACCATTCTGGAGAGCAGTTTGGAGCTATGCTCAAAAAGTTATCAAACTGTGCATACCCTTTGACCCAGCAGTGTTTGTACTGGGCCTATATCCCAAAGAGATCTTAGAGGAGGGAAAGGGACCCACCTGTTCAAGAATGTTTGTGGCAGCCCTTTTTGTAGTGGCTAGAAATTGGAAACTGAAGGGATGCCCATCAATTGGAGAGTGGCTGAATAAATTATGGTATATGAATGTTATGGAAAATTATTGTTCTGTAAGAAATGACCAGCAGGACGATTTCAGAGAGGCCTGGAGAGACTTGCATGAACTGATGCTGAGTGAAACGAGCAGAACCAGGAGATCATCATACACAGCAACAACAGTATTACATGATGATCAATTCTGATGGACATGGCTCTCTGCAACAAAGAATTGTCTCAAACCAGTTCCAGTTGTTCACTGAAGAAAACCATATACACCCAGAGAGAGGGATATGAAATATGGACCACAACATAACATTTTCATGATCTCTATTGATATTTGCTTGCATTGTGTTGCCTTTCTCTGATTTTCTTTTTTTTTTTTCTTGTAGATAGGATTTTTCTTGCATAACTGGTCAAGTAATTCAACATTATTAACATGTCATGGACTTCCTGCCATTTAGGGGAGGGGAGGGGACTGGGGGTAAAATTTGTAATGGAAAGCTTTGTAAAGATCAATGCTGGGGAACTACCCATACATATGTTATACAAATAAAAAGCTTTAATAAAAAAAAAAAAAGGAGCAATGGAGGTTAGTAAGAATAATCCAGGGTTGGGGTGTAGCAATCATGATCAATTATAGGACAATAGAATACAAGATTTAAGAGTAGAAGATAGTGAAGAGTTGAACTGGTTCACCAAGGGATCAAGATTCAGAAGAAAGAGAGTCTATCTTGACCTTGGAAAATACTGAAGGGATGGAAGACCTGGAGATCATGGCAAGAATGCAGAATAGAGTTAGAGATAGTAAGGTATAGGGAAGGATGGAATGGCAAAAGATTATAAGCAGATAAAGGAAATTCAAAGTTCTTGAAACCAGAAATGGACTACTCCTGGGTGATGACAAGATTGAGGATATGACCATTCCTACATAGGGGCAGCTAGGTGGCACCATAGTGCATAGAATGCTGGGTCTGAAGTCAAGACCAACTCATCTTCCTGAGTTCAAATTGGGCTTCAGAGACTTACTAGCTGTGTGATCCTGGACAGTTATTTAACTCTATTTCCTCAGTTTCTTCATCTGTAAAATGAACTAGAGAAAGAAATGGCAAACTACTCCAGTATCTTTGCCAAGAAAATCCTAAATGGGGTCATGAAGAATTGGACACGACTGAAATGACAGAACAACAACAAGGTGGAAGAATAGATCATGGCATTTGAGTAGATTTAGAAATTAAGGAGTTGGGATATTTGTAGAAGCATCAACATGTACAGGAAGACTCCTTAATAAGAGAGAAAGAATAAGGATAAAGAGAGAGACAGACTTTCTCAATGAAAGGAGAGAAAATGTTCTAGGGGTCACCAAATTCTAGGTTGGGTGATAAATTTGATACTATGAACTTTAAGTGAAGGTGGAGAGTGAGATGGAGGGAATCTGAAATGGCAATAGGAAGCAAAGAATATTATGACTCCCCCACTAGGACCATTGGCCAGGCATGCAATGTCATCTGGAAGAAGTTTCTGATGCAATAATGGAAAGTAAAAAATAAAAAATAAAACAGAAGCAGAAGAACAGGCTCTACAGTATGACAACATAAAAGGAAGAAGGAATGGCTAAGGAATCATGAGACTAAGAGGGACTGGAAAGGTGCCATGATACATGGCACTGAAATTAATTTTGATGTAAATTTTTATTTAATTTAGTTGATTATATTTGTTGATCAATGTTAAGTTTTAAATAAAATATTTAATTAAAAATAGATAGAAGGTATGCATATTGATGCCTACTGGTTTAAAAGCGGGGCATTTTTTATCATTTTAATGTTGGTTGACTGGGAAAAGTCCTTATCATCTCATCCCATAAAGCTGTGCGTGATGATAAATAATGTTTTGTTTCAGGGACATTTAAAATAAGGAGACATTTCTGACCTTGGAGGAATGTGTTGAGTCTGCAGGAGCCAGCAACCGCATAAGCAATTTGGAGAAGGTTGCTGCTGCAGCCAGAATTTACCCACAAGGCAATACTACTTTTGGGTGACAGTCAAAGTCTGTTTATGAGACTAGGTCCAAGGGTAAACCAGGTGCTTTCCAAAGACTTAAGCAGTTACATTGACTCCTTCAGTCCATGGATGTGTCACTTAGATGTCTATCTGGCTGGCATAAAGTTATAGGGTGGTAAATGAAGCAGTGAAAAGTGCTTTTTAAAAAATCAGCTGGTAGAACTTGTCCTAAAATCCTTTCTCTGACTACTCCCCTGCACTGCTGATCCTTCTATCTCTGAGGACTTCATCCTTTCCTCTTCTTCCTCTCCTTCCAGACACAAGGGGCAAAGTGGTGGCCCTGACATCTGGCTCCAGAAAGACCTGAGGTTCTCATATACATATGGTCAGCCATAAATTCTTCCCCTCCAGAATCATATATAGCAAAATAAGATCCTCCTCTACTTCTTCTTCCCCCCTTCCACATCCCACACTGATTCCAGGCCTTTTTTATGATTTTTGTCTACCCTTCAACTGTGCTCTTAATATTCAGTTTAACCTGATTTTACTTTTTAAATGAATTTTTTCATCTGTTTTTTTTTTCCCTTGAGGCAATTGGGGTTAAGTGACTTGCCCAAGGTCACACAGCTAGGAAGTGTTAAGTGTCTGAGGTCAGATTTGAACTCAGGTCCTCCTGACTTCAGAGCTGGTGCTCTATCCACTGAGCCACCTAGCTGCCCCCTAAATGAATTTTTTCAATGAACAAAAATTTATTTTCTCTCCTTTTTGCATCCCTACTCATTGGAAAATCCTTGTAACAATTTACATAGTTAATTTCCCACAAATGAATTTCCACATTGATCATGTTCAAAAATGTCTCTCCTGTTTCATCCTTCATTTAGGAAGTTTAACCTGATTTAACCTTGGTGAACACAGGATGACAATATGATATGCTCTAGCTTCTGCCCTTATCTAGCCAGGCCTCTGTCTCTTTTGCCCTATTAGGTAGCTAGTTGCTCATTATTGCCCTTCCTCCTCAATTCATCATTGTAATATAATGGAAATCAGGATTTGGATTCAAATCTCAGCTCTGTTGTTTTTTACTTTTAAGACTTTGAACAAATCATATACCTTTCTGACCTCAGCTTTCTCATGTACAAAATGGCAGGGGGCAGGGGAGTAGGTTTGAGCTAAATGACTTCTGAGGTTCTTTCTAGTTGTAAATTGACCTTCTCTGAAACCTATGGTCTCCTTCCTCTACTCCCCACTAGAATTCACTCTCATACTGGGAGACACTGGATAGTCTCCCCTTCCTGTCCTCCCTAATTTTTCTTTTCTAGATGTGAGGTGGCATAAAAGAAATATACATGTATGCCATTTTAAGGAAACATGAAGTTATTCATTTAAATGAAGTTATTCAAATGGAGTAAATTCAATGTAACAAACCTTATTTTTACTTCATCTACACAAAGACATAATATTAAAAATGAGATCTAAAATCTCAGAGGGTATATTTATCCATTCTTATATTTGTCTATAGAGAGTTTTTTTCCCCAAAGGTTATATGGAGTCGGGAAGAATTGAATTCAAATCCTACTTCAGATGCTAGTTATGTGACCCTAGGCAAATCACTTAACTTCTGTCTTGAATTTCCTCATATTTAAAATGGGGATAATACCTTCCAGGGTTGTTATGAGGTCAAGTGAGAGAATATTTGTAAATATTTGATCTGTAAATCTTAAAGTGCTATGTAAATGGTAGCTTATTTTTATTATTGTTATTATTTTGAGCTGTTCTATGCAGACTAAAGCTACTGTACTTTTCCAGTATCAATTTGTTAGAAATTGGGTAGAAGACACTTTGCTTAGTGAATGTTAGAAGGGCAATTTTAGGTTTTTTATTTAGCACTATGAGCAAGGAAAGTTTAATTCCTGTACCTTCATCTAATAGCCAGGCCTTAAGTATCTGAAAATCATTCCCAAATGTCAAATCTTAAGGCCTAAATGCAAGCAAATGCCAGTTCAGAACCTAGCCCTGCTACTTAATATCTACTCTTTTCCATCTTTCCATGATAAAAGCCACCTTAGCCCATCTTTCCCTTTCCAAAGCTAGTTCCACATTTCAATATCAAAGAGTTTCTAGAATAGATGATGGTCAAGATCTGGGTTGCCCATGTTAAATATGCCAAATCTATTATTACTTCCAAAGAATACACATAAGGTTTATAATCAGAGGATCTAGATTTGAACAACTTATTTGCTCAGTGACTCTAGGCAAATCCTTTAACTTCTCGAGGATTCAGGATCCTTATTTGGAAAAATGAGAGGTTATTTTTTTTTAAACAATCCCTCCTAGCTCCAAATCTATGCCACTGCTATTTCTGTGAATTTCCAGGGAATGGGGAAGCAAAATGCAGGAAGGGCCTTTTTTTGCTTCTCTGGGTGTAGATTTTCTGAGATGCCACCAAGTATATGAATGAAGGTAACATGGAGTGGTTGGAAGAGCACTATATTTAGTTTTTTAATTCTCTTCATTTCTTTAGGCTTCATTTTTTTTTTCTTTTTAAAATAAAGAATTTGGAGAAGATGATCTCAGTTCTAAATCTTTAGATCCTAGATGAAACACAGTCATGGGATCATAGATTGAGAAGCAGAAGTAGATTTAGAAGTCAAGTTCTATATCCTCATTTTACAAAGAGGAATACTGAAACAGAGAGATTGACTAACTTGCTCAGGATAACCCAGCTGACAAGTGTTTGAAGTAGAATTTGAACACGTGCTTTCCTTTCTCCCAAGTCCAGTGCCCTATGAAACCAAGCTGCCTCACCAAACCAGCTCCTTTGATCCTTTCTCATCCCTCCTAACCCCCAACTCAAAGGAGAAAAAGCTGACTCTGACAAGTGGTATGGAAGGGCTATCTCCTACCCCTGGACAAGGAGCTGGTAACCTCCCAGTTAACAAGAAATAAGGCAGCCCTCTCTGAACTCCTCTTCTTATGGAGTCCAGATTTTAACCTTATTTCCATTTCTTAGATTAAGGGAAATAAAACATTAAATTGGGTAGGTCCTTTCACCCCAGGAGTCTTTCCTTTTCAACTCTGACCTGAGAAATCATAAGAATTTCATTGAACTCCTTCTGACAAAGGAAGCTGGCTTCTGGAGGAAGCCTAATGCCCCACCACTCACCCTCTGAGACTTGAATGACCAGGAGGACAGTGGCAGCCACGACAGCTACTCCTGTTGTTCCCATTCCTCTCCCCTCCAACTTCTTCTCCCAGCTGGCTTGCAGGAAGCAAGAAGCTCCAGGTGTGCCCGAGTCCAGAGGGTGGATGGAGAGATAAGTGAGCTGAGCTCCACCCCCAGACTGCTAGTGTCATACATTTCTCATATTTCTTTTCCTGAGGGAAATTGTGTCACACACACACACACACACACACACACACACACACACACACACACACACACACACACTTGAGATGCCAGATTGGAAAGATGAAGGTTACTTACTGAGAGATTTCGATATAAAGCTTAAACGGTATTAAAAGAATTATGGGACATGGATTCCCACTCTGGTTTTAGTACTTTCTAATCATATAACTTTGGGCAAATCACTTAACCTCTTCTTTGGAATTTAATTCAGTGTAACAAGTCTTATTTTTTACTTCACCCACACAAAGACATAATTATGAAAATAAGTTCTAAAATATGTGAAGTAATTTTTTCATTCTTATATTTTTAGAGGGTTTTTTTTTAAATGAAAAAGAAATACTTTTCTACTTTTTTTAAAAAAACCCATTTGACTTGAGTTGGTTCTAAGTTTAAAGTCCTTATATTTTTCTAGTTACCATTTCCTTTAGTGCTCATCTGTAAAATGGACTCTAAATCAAAGATCTCATGATCATGAAAAGACAATGACTGTCTCAATTTAATTTAATTTCACAAACATTGATTAAATGTCTATTGTGTGTATTATACTGTATATACTGTGTATATATATATATATATATATGTACATATATATATACTGCAACTAGAGGAGTTACAAAGTTTAGAAAAGATGTCTTTACTCTTACATAATCTAGTAAAGTGAAGAAAACTAGAATATATAAACATAATAGAGAGTCACCAGAGAAAGTGTTACATCACAAAGGGGCAAGATTATTACCAGTAGGCAATGGGGAAGTCTATCAGTGGCTAATCTTTAATGATAAAAAGTCATTAACTATGTTGCCTTTGGAGTTTCAAAGGTGTGTCTAACTAACCTAAGCACCCATGTTGGTAAGATTCTTACAAGAAGATGGTAAGAATTTGAATGAGAATCACATAAATCTTTCCTGCATTCAAAAAAAACAAGTCACCAATTACTCAAAGATAAAATATATGTGTTTAGTAAAGCTTTTCTTTGGTTATTGTTATTTTATTGGCTAGGAGAAATGCTAATTCTCAAGACAATGGACAAAAGATGAAATGATAAAAAAAAAGAAAAAAATCGCCTTTGGCTCCATTAACATTTTATTTCACTAAAGCCTAATGCTATCTATTTTTTTTTCCTTTGGTCTAGATCTGTGATTTGGTCAATTTAGGAACCACCTAGAAGGAAAATTCCCTCCATCACTACAGATCACTATCTCATCTATAACTTGTAGTCTTATAGAATTTCCTAGAGCACAGAGGTTAAGAATCTTGCCTGTGATAGTTAACACAGCTATCATATGTCAGAGTCATGACTGAAACATTGACTCTGAGGGTTACCTAATATTGAACTTTTTTAAATTGCTTGGTATCCCCTTCTGTCTGTTTCCACAGAAGTACTTGCAAGATTAAGAATAAAATCTTTAGAACAGTTAAGAAAATTTGGCATACTTATTTGAGTCAGTAAAGGTGAAAACTTGTCATCAAAGGAATATGAACTAAGTGGAAGAACGACAGTGATGGAAAAGATACTAAAAATTTTTATCTAACTTCAAAGCTCTACTCACACACTACCACTACCTTGTGAAGCCTGCCCAGATTTCCCCACTCCCTATAGAGTATGTGATCCACTTCTTTAAATTAATTTGCATTTATTCCTTTGTGTGCATGTTGTAATCCCCACCCTCTACTCTGGCCCTCTCCACCACTCCACTCCTAGTAGCATTCAAATTCTTTGAAGTCAGAGATTATTCCAATTTTTTGTCTTTATTCCTTAAACAGCTGGCCTAGGATCCTGTATGTATAAGCAACACTGTCAAGTTTAAAGTTCAAAAGATTATGTCTAATTCATATGAGCTGTTTTTGTGTCTTTATTGGAGAAATGTTTTTGTGGAATTTGCCTCATTAAATCCTTCCACAAATCACTGGAGAATTCCAGGAAACATAAGATCTTGATATCACTATGGTATTTACTTCTAAATCAGCATCATTGTCTACCAATAAGGCAGAAACAAGTTCCTTGGATACCAGAGGAAGACATCCTAATAATCATACATCCAGCTATAGCAGACCAGACCTTTTTCACATTCATCTCCTTGGCCATCTTGATATTCCTTTCGACCAAACATGTGTTCCATCCTCACACCTAGCTTTCTACCTCATGACTTTGGCACACTAATCAAATCAGTATGAACATAACTTCTGAAAAGGGTATATCAACCAACTATTTAGTGGATTAGCTTGCTTCCCTGTGACTCTCCAAACCATAAAGCCTTTGGTCTGTCAAGAATGTCTCCCCTAATATTACTGTTCTGTAACAAACAATCAGCAGGCTTATTTCAGAATGCCCTGGAAAGATTTACATAAATTGATGCTAAATGAAGTGTGTAGAATCAAGAGAACGTTGTACATAGCAATAGCAAGATTATGTGATGATCAACTGGGATGGACATGGCTCTTTTCAACAATGATTTAATGATTTCTAATGCTAGAAAGTTGCATGGGGTAGTGGACAGATTAAATGATTTGTCCAGGATCACACAGTGATCCTGGACAAATGTTGGAGGTGGAACCTGAACCGAAGCTTTCCTGTTTCTGAGGGCAACTCTTTGTCCACTGTATTATGCTGCCTTGAGAGTCTTTGCAGTTGTACAAGAGGGGGACTCTAGGACAATATTACAGTTCTGAGCTCTAACATGTTGTTTATCATAGAGATGAACACCAAAGGAAGATAGCACAATAAGGAAAGGAAGGTCAGGGGCACTGAAGACCAACTTTGACTACAGAATCATTTGTTTGGGCAAGACCTTCAATACTAACCAAGAGGAAAGCACCTATGCAATAAGAGATAGAAAAGTGAGAACAGGAGGCTTCAGAGGAATCACAAGATACAAACCATTGAAAAGAGCAATTAATCTAAAGCTAGGTTATTTAGTATGATTTTTCATCTTGAAAAGTTTTTGGCAAAGGAGAACATAGAAGCTACTAAACTTTTTTCTTATAAGGGGAAGCCAAATGATTTCTACCTCAAGGAAATGAAATGTAAACTTTCCATTGGCATAAGAAAATACATTATTACAATAGGCACCTTTTGTTTCATATCGGGTATGACTGCTCAGGGTTGGATGAGAAAGGAATAAGGAAGGTGATTGTGTAATAGAGAACTGAACAAAATACACAGAATTAAACAAATGAAGCACCCTTTCTGCCATAGCAAGAGAGTTGGAGATTTTAGCTGAAGTTCTGGTTTAGAATGCTTTGCTTCCTTCAAAATTCCACCTGTGAACGCAGAGGCAAGGTTCAATTGTCTTTTACCCATTTCCCCAAATTAAGGTACAGGGATTATGTACCTGGCCCCAACCACAAGGGTCTCCTAGTAATATGGTCATAGTTTCTAACAAAGTCCTTCTTTCTGTGTTTCACTTTTGATTGTTTTGATTCACCTGAAACTTTTTGTTTTGTTTTGTTTTTTTTAATTTTTTTATATATTAAAAGTTTTTAATTGCAAAATATATGTATGGGTAATTCTTCAACACTGACCCTTACAAAGCTTTGCTACAAATTTTCCCCCCTAGTCCCCACCCCTCTCCTAGATGGCAGGAAATCCACTACATGTTAATTATGTTAAAATACTTGACAAATCAAATATATGTATACATATTTCCACACTTATCATTGTTGTGCAAGAAAAATCATATCTACAAGGAAAAAAAATCTGAGAAAGGAAACACAACGCAAGCAAATATCAATAGAGAGCATGGAAATATTATGTTGTGGTCCACATTTCCTATCCCTCTCTCTGGGTGTATATGACTTTCTTCCCTGAACAATTGGAAGTGGTTTGAACCATTTCATTGTTGAAGAGAGCCATGTCCGTCAGAATTGATCATCGTATAGTATTGTTGTTGCTGGATTCACCTGAAACTTAAAGCAATACTATGTATTATGCATTGTATTTTCATTTTGTATTTCTTTGAGGGTGATGAATAAGAATTCTTCTATTCTATTGAACACAAGGGTTATATGTTGAAATTCCATTAAAATGAATAGGATGGAAATTAGAATAATGACTAACAATTGGATTTGGAATGCCTCTTAAGGTCAGAATGGTGGAGGAAGGGGGATTATTAGGAGGGAATGCTGTAAAATTTCTTTTCTTATAATCTTTAAAATATAAAATATCTTGTTCTTTAATTGAGATAAATAATAGAATGTTAGAGTTGAAGTGACCTTTAGAGTCATTTAATCTATCTGTCTCCATTTCACAGATGAGAAAACTGAGTCCCTTAGAGGTAAAGTGACTTGACTAATGTCCCTAGGTAATAAGTATCAGAGGAAGAATTTGGACCCAGGTCATCTACTTCTAACTCCAGGACTATTTCCCACTATTCCACATTGTCTCAGAAATCTTTGTCCTATGGGAAGGAGAGGCCAATAGGACAAGGCAAGGTCCTTCTGTTCGGTATGATTCCATGACAGATTTATATTCTACAATTACATTTATGAAGGATTGGGTGCCATCTATGCCAAAGTAAATAGAAAAGAGAGAATGGGTTACTTATCAGTAGCAAGAGAATTTGAATGAGAATCAAAGTTGGGGATTTCCCTGGTTCTGAATTTCCCATTCCTGGTTAACACTATACTATCCTTTCCAGAGATAAGTGAGTTTCATTCTTTTACTTCTTTTCAAGATAACAGAATCATCACAAATTAAATATAAACCACATGAGGCAATTAATGTTATCTCCATAATGAGGACAAGCAGAGAAGTTAGTTGAATTTTTTCAGGTCATACAGAAAGTCTGAATCATTAAATTAGAAAGGAATTTTAATAGCTTGACTATCCTATCCTCCGATTAGAAAAGAACTGCTTATAAATCAGTCTACCTGAGTTTCTTCCTAAGGAGGAGGAAATTGGAGGGTATGAGGAGGAAGCAGCTGTTTATCCTCCAAGAAATAATAAAAATGAGCTACAGGTAAGAGAATATCCTGTAAGAGTCAGAGGAGAAGAAGAAAAGTGGTGAATTGTGAGTTCTTGCTGGGGAGTCCTGAGGAAGAATATCAAAAACAAGAACAATAGCTAACATTTGTATAGCACTTTGTGTTTTGAAGAAGCCAAGATTATCAACAGAGAATTCACGAGACAATTCAAAAATTTTATAAAATGTATAGAATGGAAACAAGGCACTGTAACAGAAGAACAAGAGCATCCAGTGGTCCTATAAGAATAGTATCAATAAGGGGGCAGTTAGGTGACGTAGTGGATAGAGCACCAGCTCTGAAGTCAGGAGGACCTGAGTTCAAATCTGGCCTCAGACACTTAACACTTCCTAGCTGTGTGACCCTGGGCAAGTCACTTAACCCCAATTGTCTCAGAAAAAAAAAAAAAAGTATCATTGATACTAACACTTAGCTGGTTGGCAAGAGACATTAAGGACAATTGGGAAGAGGGTATCTACATTGGGGAAAAGATGAGCATTAATTAAAGCAAGACTAGGGCTGTTACTCAAAATGGTTGGTGACAAAACTGTTGACAAAAAGATGTCAGAAATGGTCGATTTTTATTTTGTTTTTGATTTTCCTACCAGGAGAATGAACTTTGGATTGGAAGGAATAGAACAAAATGGCTAATGAGGAATGTCAAATTTATGTAATGTGGGAGTCTGTAGAGAGAAATGAAAAAAGAAAACTTACGGGTCAGCTAGGTGGTGCAGTGGATAGAGCACCAGCCCTGAAGTCAGGAAGACCTGAGTTCAAAATTGGCCTCAGGCATTTAACACGTCCTAGCTGTGTGACTCTGGGCAAGTCACTTAACCCCAATTGCCTCAGCAAAAAAAAGCAAAAAAAAAAAAAAAGAAAGAAAGAAAAAGAAAACTTACATGAAATTCTCCTGGCTATTCTTCTCTACCAATTAACATTAATTACTATTTAAATGAGGGATTTTGTGATATACCAGCCACCACACTAGAATGGGGGAAAACAGTGCATCCATTGAACTTCTTATCTGAATCAGATTTATTCAAGTGTAATGGGGAAAAGAGATTGTCCACTGAGGGCCTAGTCCTTCAAGCATGCTCAGATCTGCCTTTCCTGTGAGTGAACGCTAAACATGATCTAACAGATCTGTCTGCCTGATTCCAAACTTAGAGGCTTGGTGAACCTACTTCTGCTCATGTATGATTCATGAATCATCACCCCTTCCAGTTTGTCAGCCATCTCAAAGATTCTTCACAACCACACAGCCCTGGACCTCATTCACTGAAAAAGTTCTTTTTAACAATTAAAGGATATGGAATAAATAATTGGCAATAATTAATGAATAGGTAAGCACTAAAATAAATCTCAGCCAACTCTAAGTTCCTAACTGAACTGTCAAAAGAAATGCGAATGAGAAACATACTTTGGTGAAAATACAATAGGGCCTTTGCTCAAATAGTTTATAGCTTTATCTGGACCCATTTTTGTAACATGAAATGTCAATTTGTTCACAAAGGAACATTAAGAACAATGTTAGCCAATTTATTCCTATACTCTCTAGTGTTTTTAATAGGAATGGGTGTTGGATTTTATCAAGTGCTTTTTCTGCATCTATTGAGGTAATCATATGATTTTTGTTAGTTTGGTTATTAATATAATTGATTATGCTGATAGTTTTCCTAATATTGAACCAGCCCTGCATTCCTGGCATAAATCCTGCTTGGTCATAGTGTACTATGCTGGGGATGACTTTCTGTAATCTCATTGCTAATATCTTATTTAAAATTTTTGCATCAATATTCATTAGGGAAATTGGTCTATAGTTTTCTTTCTTTGTTTTCACCCTATCTGGTTTAGCTATCAGCACCATACCGGTATCACAGAAGGAATTTGGTAGTACACCTTCTGTCCCCATTTTTTCAAATAGTTTGTATAGTATTGGAATTAATTGTTCTTTGAATGTGTGGTAGAATTCACATGTAAATCCATCTGGCCCTGGAGATTTTTTCTTAGGGAGTTGGTTAATAGCTTGTTCTATTTCTTTTTCTAATATGGGGCTATTTAAATAATTTATATCCTCTTCTGTTAACCTGGGCAATCTATATTTTTGTAGATATTCCTCCATTTCATTTAGATTATCAAACTTACTGGCATAAAGTTGGGCAAAGTAACTCCTAATTATTGCTCTAATTTCCTCTTCATTGGAGAAAAGTTCTCTCTTATCATTCTTGAGACTAACAATTTGATTTTCCTCTTTCCTTTTCCTTATCAAATTAACTAAAGGCTTATCTATTTTGTTGCTTTTTTCATAAAACCAACTCTTAGTTTTATTTATTAATTCAATGGTTTTCTTATTTTCAATTTTATTAATTTCTCCTTTAATTTTTAGAATTTCCAATTTGGTATTTAATTGAGGGTTTTTAATTTGTTCTTTTTCTAGTTTTTTTAATAATAAACCCAATTTGTTGATGTTTTCTTTCTCTATTTTATGCAAGTAAGCATCTAGAGATATAAAATTGCCCCTTATAACCGCTTTGGCCGTATCCCACAAATTTTGGTATGTTGTCTCCTTATTGTCATTCTCCTGGATGAAATTATTGATTATGTCTATGATTTGCTCTTTCACCCATTCATTCTTCAGGATTAGATTATTTAATTTCCAATTAACTTTTGGTTTATTTTCTCCTGGCCTTATATTGCATGTGATTTTTATTGCATCATGATCTGAAAAAGATGCATTTACTATTTCTGCCTTTCTGCATTTGATTTTGAGGTTTTTATGCCCTAACACATGGTCAATTTTTGTATAGGTTCCATGGACTGCTGAGAAAAAAGTAAACTCTCTACTGTCTCCATTCAACTTTCTCCATAAATCTATCATACCTAACTTTTCTAACAATTGGTTTATCTCCCTAGTTTCTTTCTTGTTTATTTTGTGGTTTGATTTATCTAATTCTGAGAGAGCAAGGTTGAGATCCTCCACTAGTATAGTTTGGCTGTCTATTTCTTCTTGCATCTCTCTTAATTTCTCCCCTAGGAATTTGGATGCTATTGCACTTGGTGCGTATATATTTAGTATTGATATTGCTACATTATCTATGGTACCCTTTAATAAAATATAGTTTCCTTCCTTATCTCTTTTGGTTAGATCTATCTTTGCTTTTACTTGATCTGATATCAGGATTGGTACCCCTGCTTTTTTTTGTTCACCTGAAGCATAACAGGTTCTGCTCCAGCCTTTTACCTTCACTGTGGATGTGTCACTATGCTTTAGATGTATTTCTTGTAGACAACATATTGTTGGATTCTGGTTTTTAATCCAGTCTGCTATCTACTTCCGCTTTATGGGAGAGTTCATCCCATTCACATTCACAGTTAGAATAACTAATTCTTTATTTCCTGCCATCTTATTTACCCAAGTTATGTTTTCCCCTTTCCTTTCCCCTTTCTCCCTTCCCCCCTCCTCAGTAATTTGCTTTTGATGACCCCCTCCCCCAAACAATACTCAAACTTTGAGATGAACAGTGCAGTCCTCCACCCTTTAGGTCCTCTCCCCCTGTTTTTACTCCTTTCCCCTGATTCTTCTATTTTACCTTCTATTAGTTTATCCCTTTCTTTTCCTCCTTTCCCTCCCACTTCCCTCTAGCAACAGGCAAGTTTCTATGTGAAAATCAAGTGTCTGATACACACTTTTAGAGCCCAACCTGATGAGAGTAGGATTTACACAATGCTCATCTCCCTCCCCTCTTTCTCTCAATTATACTAGGTTTTCTTTGCCTCTTCAAGAGATTTTACCTTGTTTTTACCTCCTTTTTTTTTTTTTTTTTTTTTTTTTATTT
>JAJPUD010027446.1:4282-15552 GCA_023553655.1 Myrmecobius fasciatus | reverse complement strand
TGGTTTTTTATTCATTTTTTTTTTAAAGGTGTGAGGTCTGTTTAGGGCAAAGGTGGGACAGCTGCTTTAATTTGCCCTGGGGCAGTTCTGCTGATTGAGTTATTTCAGGAACTGGGCAGTTCTGCTGATTGAATTATTTCTGCTGCTGATCAGTCCTGTTGTTTGATTGATTGGTTTAAGGTGCTGTGTAATGGCAGCTAGGTCTGATGCTCATCAGGGGTTCAGTGGTTCACAATCTATCCCCCTCAAAAGGCAGACCCTCCAAACCACCTGCCCACAATCAGGACAAATTGTTCCAAGAGGCTCGCAGAAGACTCCCAGGTGTGTGAAAAGCACAACGCTCCCACTCCTGTTCTGACTCCTGTTCCAGCTCCCTGCTCCAGCTCCCTGCCCTGGTCTCCCTGTGCTGCAGTCTGGGTTCAGTAGGCCACCCCCTGCCCCATTAAAACAGACCTGTTTTGAGTTTCTTCCAGAGTATCTTCTTCTAGAATCGTGTTGTTCTCCGAATATTGTGGATTTTTTTGGCTTCATAATCAGTCTAGAGGCTTCATATTTTTTTGGTTTGAGGGGAGGTTAGAGGAGGTTACAGAGAATCCTGTCTGATCTCCGCCACCATGGCTCCACCCCCGGAAGGAAGTCCAGCCAAAATACTATTTTTTCGACTTGAACTTTTTCAACAAGAAGGTGATTCACGACAATTTCAATAGACTTGCTTTGGAAAGAGCCATCTATATCCAGAGAGAAAAGTGTGACAACTTGCAACTGAATAATGGATCAAAACATAGTAATTTTACCTTTTTTGCTGCTGTGATTGTTGTTTTGATTTTTTTTTTCTTTCTCATTTTTCTTTAGACTTCTCATCTGATTTTTCTTGCATACCATGATGAATATGGAAATATGTTTATAAGAATTGTACATGTTTAATCTATGTTGGATTGCTTGCTGTCTATGGCAGGAAGTAGTAGTAGTTAGGGAGAAAAATTTGGAACACAAGATTTTGCAAAGGCAAATGTTGAAAATTATCTTTGCATGTATTTGGAAAAATAAAAAGCTATTAAAATTTTAAAAAGAAAGTTTAAAAAGAAAGTTATTAATACTTGTTTATTTTTAGTAACATCTGGCCCTGTGACACATTTGTAATATTTTTTAAAATTTTATTCCTTTTTATTTTTAAAGCTTTTTAATTTCAAAACATATGAATAAACAACTTTTAATATTCAACCTTGTAAAACCTTGTATTCCATTTAGTGTTTATTAGGCAAAGATACTGATATGGCTTGCCATTTCCAGCTCATTTTACAGATAAGAAACTGAGGAAAATCATGTTAAGTGATTTACTCAGGATCACAAAGTTGATAATTGTCTGATGTCAAATTTGAACTCCTTAAATGAATCTTTCTGACTCCAAGTTCAGCACACAACCTATTGGGCTTCCTAGTGGCCTCAATTAATACTTTCTGATAATACTTCAGTAGTGTACATATTGATAAGAATCATGATACACAATCCTCAAGAACTAAGATATTTATTGTTTGTTTTTTTCCAGAACCCCTAGGTAAAAGTGGCAATGGCCTTCTGATCATATATAGCCCACCGATTCAAGTGAGAATTGTAGACATAAACTCAAGAAGGAAAGCAATATACATACACAGAAACATTATAATGCTTGTCTTTGGACTACATTCCCAAAGAAAAATAGCAACAAGAGGGGCAGAGCCAAGATGGCAGAGAGAAGATGTGACCCTTTGTGTCCTTCTCTGACCTTCTCTCAAATCAACAACAAAATAAGCCTCTGAACTGATATTAAATCAAAGAAGCCAGAAATATTTGGACTACAAAACATTTCTTGCTGAAGTTACCTTTGAAGAGCTTCATAGCAGGTCTGTCTCAGTCGGGCAGTTTGCTGGTTGCAGCTCTGGGAGACAGAGTAGAAAAATGGGCGGGACTCAGCTCAGCTTGGCAGAAATTCCAAAAACCTGGGGAGTGTATCTGAGGCACTCAGGACATTCTGCCCTAATTGTTGGCAGGTGGTTTGGCAGATCTGCCTTTTATTAAAAGTAAATTGGAACCCTCAGCAAACACAAGGTCCTAGCCCAACGAAGTTAATTATCTGAATTTTCCCAGGGCAAACTACCACAGCACATGCTTCTCTCAGCTTTAAACAGATTCCAAGCTTTAAAAAAATGAGTAAGAAGCAGAAGAGAGCTCTCACCATAGACAGCTTTTATGGAGAAAAAGAAAGGCATGCCCCCGATCCTGAGGTTCCTATAGTCAAAGCAACTCCAGAGGAAGCCATCAAGGGAGATATGACCTGGTTCCCCTTTCACAAGGCCTTCCTGGAAGACTACATAAATAATCTCAAAAGACAGTTAGATGATAAATGGGGAAATCAATTGAGATAATTGCAAGAAGCTCTCCAAAAGAGATAAGATAAAGATACCAATTTACTGAAAAACAAAATTGGTGAAATGGAAAAAGACAACAATGCATTGAAAAACAAAATTGGTGAAGTGGAAAAAAAGTATGCAATGAACAAATTCACCAGTTACAAAAGGAGCTGAAAAAGGTGACCAAAGAAAACAATACATTAAAAATTAGAACTGAACAAATGAAAGTGAATGACTCAATAAGATTACAAGAATCAGTCAAATAAAAACAAAAAAAAATGAAAAATAGAAGTAAATATGAAACATTTCCTAGAAAAACAACTGAATTGGAAAATAGATCTAGGAGAGACAATCTAAGGATTATTAAACGTCCTGAAAGCCATGATGAAAAAAGAATCTAAACACTATTTTCCAGGAAATCTTGAAAGAAAACTGCCCTGAAATTATAGAATCAGAAGGCAAAATCACCAGTGAAAGAATTCACTGATCACCTTCTGAAAGAGACCCCAAAATTAAATCCCCAAGGAATGTCTTGGCTAAATTTCAAAACGATCACCCCAAGAAAAATATATTGCTAGCAGCTAGGAAGAAACAATTCAAATGCGGAGGAACTGTAATAAGCATCACACAATATCTGCCAGCCTTCACATTGAAGGACTGAAGGGCCAGGAACCAGATATTCTACAAGGAAAGGAACTTGGATTACAAACAAGAATAATCTATCCAGCTAGAATGAGTCTTATCTTCACGGGAAGAAGATGGTCATTTAATGATATAAGTGAATTTCATCTATATTTTTTTTCATTTCACCTATTTTTAATGAAAAGACCAGATCTGAACAAAAAATTTGACCTCCAAACACAGAATTCAAGAGAAGCATAAAAAGATAAAAAGGAAAAAAAACTCTTGAGAAATATATTTCTAATATGGGGATACTTAAAGATTGGGGGTATAATTTGATATTATTTTGATAATATAAAAAAGAAAACTAGAGGTGGAAAGGCTATCGTAGTGGGGAAAAGAGGGAAAAGTTGGTAAAATAAGGTTTTAAAAAAGAGGTAAAAATAAGGTAAAATCTCATGAAGAGGCAAAGAAAACCTAATATAATTGAGGGAAAGAAGAGAGGGAGATGAGCATTGTGCAAATCTTACTCTCATCAGATTGGGCTTTAAAAGAGTATATCAGACACATTTGGTTTCACAGAAAAACTTGTCCTTCCTTATAGGGAAGTGGGAGGGAAAGGAGGAAAAGAAAGGGGTAAACTAATAGAAGGGAAAATAGAAGAATCAGGGGAAATGCGTAAAAAAGAGGGAGGGGCTATAGAGGTGGGAGGATTGTTTCAGGGAGGTGGTCATAAAAAGCAAAATACTGGGAAAGGGGGAAGGAAGAAAACAGAAAGGAAAGAGAAAAACATAACTGTGGTAAATAGGATGGCAGGAAATACAGAATTAGTTATTTTAACTGTGAATGTGAATGGGATGAACTCTCCCAAAAAGTGGAAGTGGATAGCAGACAGGATTAAAAACCAGAATCCAACAATATGTTTTCTACAAGAAACACATCTAAAGCATAGAGACATATACAAGGTGAAGGTAAAAGGCTGGAGCAGAATCTATTATGCTTCAGATGAACAACAAAAAAGCAGGGATAGCAATCCTGATCTCAGATCAAGCAAAGCAAAGATAGATGTAATCAAAAGTGATAAGGAAGGAAACAATATTTTACTAAAGTATACCATAGATAATGTACCAATATCAATACTAAATATATATGCCAAGTGGTATACCATCCAGATTCCTAGAGGAGAAATTAAGAGAGTTGCAAGAAGAAATAGACAGCAAAACTACACTAGCAGGGGATCTCAACCTTGCTCTCTCAGAATTAGATAAATTTTTAAAGAAGAAAGAAATTAAAGAGTTCTGTATGATAGATCTTTGGATAAAATCAAATGGAGACAATAGGGAGTTTACTGTTTTCTCTGTGGTTCATGGAACTTATACAAAAATTGACCATGTCTTAGGGCCTAAAAACCTCCAAATCAAAAGCAGAAAGGCAGAAATAGTAAATGAATCTTTTTCATATCATGATCCAATAAAAATCACATGCAATATAAGGCCAGGAGAAAATAGTCCAAAGGTTAATTGGAAATTAAATAATCTAATCCTGAAGAATGAATGGGTGAAAGAGCAAATCCTAGACACAATCAATAATTTCATCCAGGCGAATGACAATAATGAGACAACATACCAAAATTTGTGGGATACGGCCAAAGCGCTTATAAAGGGTAAAGTTATATCTCTAGATGCTTACTTGCATAAAATAGAGAAAGAGAAGATCAATGAATTGGGCTTATTATTAAAAAAAAAACTAGAAAAAGAACAAACTAAAAAGCCTAAATTAAATACCAAATTGGAAATTCTAAAAATAAAAGGGGACATCAAAAAAATCAAAAATAAGAAAACTATTGAATTAATAAATAAAACAAGAGTTGGTTTTATGAAAAAAAACAACAAAATAGATAAGCCTTTAGCTAATTTGATAAAAAAAATGAAAGAGGAAAATAAAATTGTTAGTCTCAAAAAATGATAAGGGAGAACTTTCCTCCAATCAAGAAGAAATTAGAGTAATAATTAGGAGTTACTTTGGCCAGTTTTATGCCAGTAAATTTGATAATCTATATGAAATGGAGGAATATCTACAAAAAATATAGATTACCCAGGTTAACAGAAGAAGAAATAAATTATTTAAATAGCCCCATTTAAGAAAAAGAAAGAGAAAAAGCTATTAATCAACTCCCTAAGGAAAAAAAATTTCCAGGACCAGATGGATTTACATGTGAATTCTACCAAACATTCAAGGAACAATTACTTTCAATACTATATAAAGTATTTGAAAAAATAGGAAAAGATGGTATACTATGAAATTCCTTCAATGATAAAGATACAGTGCTGATCTCTAAAACAGAGGAAAAAAAACAAAACTATAGACCAATTTCCCTAATGAATATTGATGCAAAAAATTTAAATAAGATATTAGCAATGAAATTACAGAAAGTCATTCCCAGGATGACCAAGTAGTAGTTACACGAGGAATGCAGGGTAGGTTCAATATTAGGAAAACTATCACCACAATCAATTATATTAATAACCAAACTAACAAAAATCACATGATTATCTAAATAGATGCAGAAAAAGCCTTTGATAAAATCCAACACCCATTCCTATTAAAAACACTGGAGAGTATAGGAACAAATGGGCTTTTCCTTAAAATGATTAGTAGTATCTACTTAAAACCTTCAGCAAGCATCATATGTAATGGAGACAAACTAAAACCATTCCCAATAAGATCAGGAGTGAAACAAGGTTGCGCACTGTCACCATTACTTTTTAATATTGTATTAGAAATGTTAGCTTTGGCAGTAAGAGAAGAAAAAGAAATAAAAGGAATTAGAGTAGGTAATGAGGAAACCAAATTATCACTCTTTGCAGATGACATCATGGTGTACTTAGAGAACTTTAGAGAATCAACTAAAAAATTCCTAGAAACAATTCACAACTTTAGCAAAGTTTCAGGATACAAAATAAATCCACATAAATCATCAGCATTTTTATATATTACCAACAAAGTTCAGCAGCAAGAGATACAAAAAGAAATTCCATTCAAAATAATGGTGGATAGCATAAAATATTTAAGAATTTATCTGCCAAGGCAAAGTCAGGAGCTATACGTACTAACCTCCAAAATACTTTCCACACAAATAAAGTCAGACCTAGTCAATTGGAAAAACATTAAGTGCTCATGGGTAGGCCAAGCTAATATAATAAAAATGACAATACTACCCAAACTAATTTACTTATTTAATGCCATATCAATTAAATTCCCCAGAAATTATTTTGCAGATCTAGAAAAAATAGTAGCAAAGTTCATTTGGAAGAACAAAAAATCAAGAATTTCAAGGGAATTGATGAAAAAAAGACTAATGAAGGTGGCCTTGCTGTACCAGATCTAAAACTATATTATAAAGCAGCAGTCATCAAAACCGTTTGGTACTGTGAGAAATAGAATAGTCGATCAGCAGCATAGGATAAGATCACAGGACAAACTAGGCAATAACTATAGCAATTTAGTGTTTGAAAAAACCCAAAGACCCCAGCTTCTGGGATAAGTACTCACTATTTGACAAAAACACCTGGGAAAATTGGAAATTAGTTTGTAAGAAATTAGGGCTTGACCCACACCTACTGCTACATACCAAGATAAGATCTAAATGGGTTCATGATCTAGATATAAAGAGTGATATTATAAGTAAATTAGAGGAACATAGGATAGATAGTTTACCTTTCAGACCTGTGGAGATGGAATAAATTTATGTCCAAAGAAGAACTGGAACTCTTAATTGAACTCCAGATTGTTAATTTTGACTATATTAAGTTAAAAAGGTTTTGTACAAACAAAACTAATGCAGATAAGATTAGGAGGGAAGCAATACATTGGGAAACCATCTTTACATTTAAGGGTTCTGATAAAGGCCTCATTATTAAAATATATAGAGAATTGTCTTATATTTATAAGAATTCAAGCCACTCTTCAATAGATAAATGGTCAAGGGATATGAACAAACAATTTTCAGATGATGAAATTAAAATCATGTCTAGTCATATGAAAAGTTTCTCCAAATCACTACTGATGAGAGAAATGCAAATTAAGACAACTCTGAGGTACCACCTCACAGTTCTCAGATTGGCTAAAATGACAAGAAAAGATAATGATAAATGTCGGAGGGGATGTGGGAAAACTGGGACAGTGATACATTGTTGGTGGAACTGTGAATGGATCCAGCCATTCTGGAGAGCAATTTGGAACTATGCTTAAAGAGTTATCAAACTGTGCATACCCTTTGACCTAGCTGTGTTTCTATTTGGCTTATATCCAAAGAGATTTTAAAGGAAGGAAAGGACCCCACATGTACAAGAATGTTTGTGGCAGCCCTTTTTGTAGTGGCTAGAAACTGGAAACTGAATGGATGCCCAACAATTGGGGAGTGCCTGAATAAATTAAGGTATATGTATATTATGGAATATTATTTTTCTGTAAGAAACAACCAGTAAGAGGTTTTCGGAGAGGCCTGGAGAGACTTGCATGAGCTGATGCTGAAGGAAATGAGCAGAACCAGGAGATCATTATACATGGCAACAACAATACTATATGGTGATCAATTCTGATGACATGGCTCTCTTCAGCAATGAAATGTTTCAAACCAGTTCCAATTGTTCAGTAAAGAAAGCCATATACACCCAGAGTGGGATATGAGATGTGGACCACAACATAATATATTCATGCTCTCTATGTTTGCTTGCATTGTGTTTTCTTTCTCAAATTTTTTTTCTTGTAGTTATGATTTTTCTTGCACAGCAAGATAAGTTTGGAAATATGTATACATATATTCAATTTGTCAAGTATTTTAATATAATTAATATGTAGTGGACTTCCTGCCATCTAGGGGAGGGGAGGGGACTAGGGGGTGAAAATTGGTAATGGAAATCTTTATAAGGATCAATGTTGAAGAACTACCCATACATATGTTTTGCAAATAAAAAGCTTTAATAAAAAATAAATAAATAAAAATAGCAACAAATATGTGAAATGGAATTTTAATAAAAAATGCCTCTGATACATCCAATAAGAGATACTGTGGACAAAACAATATTAAATGATGTGTAATTCTATAAGACTGACTAATAATATCATAGAAAATCTCCCCAATATACTCCTTTCTTTAAAGGCATACATATAATATCCAAACATCAACAGTTATTTTCCATTTAGTTTCATTTCCCATATGCAATGAGACTATCATAGTTTTAATGATTATTTCTGAAGGCTGAAATAAATGTGCGGATTTAGAATTAATATGATATGACAATGATATCAGTTCTCAAATGGTAATATATTTTAATGAGGCGAGATGCAAATCATGAGATGTGGTAAAGCAATCACATTTCTCACTTGAAAGAGAAATAAGACATAAAGCAAATTAAAATAGAAAATATTAATAATAAAGCATAATTTATTCCATATGATTTCTCAGGTGGGAAAAAGAAATTGTGTTTATGCAATTGCCATTATAGATTTTAGCTTATACTTCGTTATGAACTGAATTGCCTTCTCAGCCTTGATATCTCTGAGAATAGCTTAAACTATTGTTATTTAAGTTATTTAGTAATTGTGAATAAATACTTATGAAAAGATAAACATACAATTAATTTATTATATATTTGATATATAATTTTGCTTATGTTTGAATTATCCTTATTATTTTAATATCATCATTTGCTAGATTTTATTAATCCTTCTCTGAAGTCTTTCACTTTTGGGACACATATTTTTTGAAAAGAGAAATCCAGGGAAGCCCATGTCTGCTGTCTCTTTCATATTATATGTGAAAAAATTTAAATACAGAAGAAAGAGAATTGAACTTAGGGTTCAGTAGATTTAGGAAGAGGTTACCCTAGAGATCATGTGATTCAACTCCCTTGTTTTACAGAAGTTGAAAGTGAGCAACTGCCTTCTCCAAAGCATATATAAGAAGTAGAATACAAATCTATGTCCTCACTTTAGATGTGGTGGTGATTTCACAATACTACATTTGCTCACTCCCCCAAATATTTAAATATGAAATGAAACTAACACATTATTAATAGCCACACACACACACAAAAAAAAAAAAAACTTATCACCAATTGATATGTCATGATGAAATCAGGTTGTTCTTCATTCCTCAGACTTTCCATGTATCTGATATCAGGAAGTAAGTAATTTTAATATAATCTAATACAATCCAATACAATTCAATACACATTCATTAGGGATGTGTTATATTCCATCTAAACTTATTTTTTCCTAGTCAAGTATATATGAAATTTGAATAAAATATAATTTTATAAATTTTATAATTATAAAAATAAAGATTATAACCATAATTACATTGTGCAATTCTTTATTTGTGTAATGCAAAGGTTTAGAGTCAGAAGATAGGTAAAAAACTTGCTTCTGTTAATTAACATCTGATTAACTTAGTCATTGCCTTGCTCTATTTCTTCATAAATGTAGTGAAGGGATGTTGCTTCTTTATCCCTAAGGTATCTAAGTTTTATTGGCCAAAGGTTTCACAATTGAGACTCCTGGATAGCAAACCATTGGCAAAACTGTATCAAAATGTAATTGTGATTTTTAAATGAAATAAATAGAAATACATTATGACACAGGTAAAGTTAACTTGTAGTTTTCTAAGTCAGTTTATGGTTGAAGAGATCAGTGGCTCTTTGCTGGATACCATTGCTCTTGATTATGGTTATATAATAAGAGTTGAGAAAAGTACAAAATAGTTTTCTGTGGAGTGAGGTGTTATAATAAGAAGCCATTTTCACAAAGTAAAGCAAGTCAAACTATAATAAGAGGCTCTATTTGGTCCCCTTTGAAATAAATCATTTCAGATACCACAAATGACCTAATCACAGGAAATACAAGACTTGCTATATTTCTTACATACTGTCCTGATTTTCCATATGTTGAGCCACATCTTCACTGGAATGTGATACCATGTAATGGAAGAAGAAGAACAAGAATAACAAGAAGAATGATAAAGAAAATTATTATGAATCATTTTAGATACAGAATTCATTTGGTTCTTACAAAAATCAAGAATGTAGATGATATGATAATGTATGTTTCAGATAAACGGAGCACAGAGTGGTTAAGTGACTTTCACTTGTTTACACACTAACAAACAATTAATCATCAAACATTTATCAAGTACCTAATACATGCCAGACAATGTGATAAGCAGTGTGGAGAGAAGTACAGAGAATTAGTTGATGCCTAATCACAAGGAATATACATCTGATAGTAAAATAATTTACCTACTGCTATATGCTTTCTCAGTGGAACACCCAAAATTAGTTAGAAGACCTGGTTCCAATCTTGCTTCTTCCATTTTTACATCTGTGACATTATGTTAATAAAGCATAGTGTGAGTTGGGCTTAGCATCAGGATGACTTGATTTTGAATTCTACCTCAGATATTTGCTAGCTACATGACACTAAATAGATATTTAGTTTTCTGATTTGTAAGCTATTCCAGGATATCATCCCTAAGTTTCCCTCTGGCTAAAATATTAAATGATTCTCACTCATTTAATATGTCAGCATGAGCTGGAAGAACAGAAATTCTATCCAATTTCTGCCAGACAATAAATGGGCAAGGGAGTTTCAAAAAGTGTTCTAAAGTAAACATTCATAGAAATGTAATATACTAAAAATTTTCAAGAAGTTAATATTGATGCTTACACTCTATTGCTCACTTTCTTCAGCTGCAAAATGAGAGGAACCCTTCCAGGTTACATGCTCTCATTTCTCATTTAATATGCTGATTGGCTAGATGTTTTTTTGGTTCTTTTAAAAAAAATAGTGCATGTATATACATATATATATATATGTATACATATATATATGAGATATAGGAAGGAGAGAGAAGTCAACATAACATTCATATTAGTAATGAGATACTTCAAATCCCAATCTAAATTGGTAACCATGTTAACAAATTGAAATAAAAATATAATCTAATATTAAATATAAGAAGATATATATGAATGTTGTGGGTTTGTTTACTAATTCTAACAAGGCATCTTGGGTTCATATTAGTTAAAGCCTACCAAATTGCTCTCTCCAACTCTAAATTGCCATGTTCACTTTGTAACTAGTTTGGAATCTGCAGATGAATCAAAGGAATCCTTTTTAATGAAATGCATAAAGAATAAAAAAGGAACAAACATACTCCTGTCAATTTATTCAAAGGTGCTATTCTGAAGTAGAAAATTACTG
>JAJPUD010027445.1:2066-15553 GCA_023553655.1 Myrmecobius fasciatus | reverse complement strand
TAAAAACCCTCAATTAAATACCAAATTGGAAATTCTAAAAGTAAAAGAAGAAATTAATAAAATCGAAAACAAGAAAACTATTGAGTTAATAAATAAAACTAAGAGTTGGTTCTATGAAAAAACCAACAAAATAGATAAGCCTTTAGTTAATTTGATAAGAAAAAGGAGAGAGGAAAATCAAGTTGTTAGACTCAAGAATGATAAGGGAGAACTTTCCTCCAATGAAGAGGAAATTAAAGCAATAATTAGGAGTTACTTTGCCCAACTTTATGCCAGTAAGTTTGATAATCTAAATGAAATGGAGGAATATCTACAAAAATATAGATTGCCAACATTAACAGAAGAGGAAATTAATTACTTAAATAATCCCATTTTAGAAAAAGAAATAGAACAAGCCATTAACCAACTCCCTAAGAAAAAATCTCCAGGGCCAGATGGATTTACATGTGAATTCTACCAAAGAACAATTGATTCCAATACTACACAAACTATTTGAGAAAATAGGGACAGAAGGTATACTGCCAGAATCCTTCTATGAGACCGATATGGTGCTGATAGCTAAACCAGGTAGGGTAAAAACTGAGAAAGAAAACTATAGACCAGTTTCCCTAATGAATATTGATGCAAAAATTTTAAATAAGATCTTAGCAATGAGATTACAGAAAGTCATCTCCAGGATAGTACACTATGACCAAGTAGGATTTATACCAGTGATGCAGGGCTGGTTCAATATTAGGAAAACTATCAGCATAATTAATTATATTAATAACCAAATTAACAAAAATCACATGATTATCTCAATAGATGCAGAAAAGGCCTTTGACAAAATCCAACACCCTTTCCTATTAAAAACACTAGAGAGTATAGGAATAAATGCGCTTTTCCTTAAAATGATCAGCAGCATCTATTTAAAACCATCAGCAAGCATCATATGTAATGGAGACAAACGAAAACCATTCCCCATAAGATCAGGAGTGAAACAAGGCTGCCCACTGTCACCATGACTATTTATTGTATTAGAAATGTTAGCTTTAGCAATAAGAGAAGAAAAAGAGATAAAAGGAATCAGAGTAGGTAATGAACAAACCAAATTATCGCTCTTTGCAGATGACATGATGGTCTACTTAGAGAACCCTAGAGACTCAACTAAAAAACTAGTAGAAACAATTCACAACTTTAGCAAAGTTGCTGGATTCAAAATTAATCCACATAAATCATCAGCATTCTTATATATTACCAACAAAGTTCAGCAGCAGGAGATACAAAAAGAAATTCCATTCCAAATAGCAGATGACAGGATAAAATATTTGGGAATCTATCTGCCAAGGAAAAGTCAGAAACTATACGAACTAAATTACAAAATACTTTCCACACAAATAAAATCAGACCTAATCAATTGGAAAAATATTAAGTGCTCATGGGTAGGCAGAGCGAACATAATAAAAATGACAATACTACCCAAACTAATCTACTTATTTAGTGCCATACCAATCAAACTCCCAAGAAATTATTTTACAGATCTAGAAAAAATAGTAGCAAAGTTCATTTGGAAGAACAAAAGCTCAAGGATTTCAAGGGGATTAATGAAAAAAAGGCAGATGAAGGTGGCCTTGCTGTACCAGATCTAAAACTATATTATAAACAGTGGTCATCAAAACCATTTGGTACTGGCTGAGAAATAGAGCAGTCGATCATTGGCATAGGATAGGATATCAGGACGATCTAGGTAATAACTTGAGCAATTTAGTGTTTGATAAACCCAAAGACCCCAGCTTTTGGGATAAGTACTCACTATTTGGCAAAAACTGCTGGGAAAATTGGAAACTAGTGTGGAAGAAATTAGGGCTTGACCCATACCTAACACCACATACCAAGATAAGATCTAAATGGGTTCATGATCTAGATATAAAGAGGGACTTTGTAAGCAAGTTAGAGGAACGTAATATAATTTATCTCTCAGACCTGTGGAGATGGAATAAATTTATGTCCAAAGAAGACCTGGAACTCCTAATTGAACACCAGATGGATAATTTTGATTATTTTAAGTTAAAAAGTTTCTGTACAAATAAAACAAATGCAGACAAGATTAGGAGGGAAGCATCAAATTGGGAAATCATCTTTACATTTAATGGTTCTGATAAAGGCCTCATTTCTAAAATTTGTAGAGAATTGTCTCATATATATAAGAATTCAAGCCACTCTTCAATAGATAAGTGGTCAAGGGATATGAACAGACAATTTTCAGATGACGAAATTAAAACCATCTCTAGTCATATGAAAAGTTGCTCCAAATAACTATTGATCAGAGAAATGCAAATTAAGACAACTCTGAGATACCACTACACACCTGTCAGATTGGCTAAAATGACAGGAAAAGATAGCGACGAATGTTGGAGGGGATGTGGGAAAACTGGGACACTGATACATTGTTGGTGGAACTGTGAACGGATCCAACCATTCTGGAGAGCAACTTGGAACTATGCCCAAAAAGTTGTTAAACTGTGCATACCCTTTGACCCAGGAGTGTTTCTACTGGGCCTATATCCCAAAGAGATCTTAGAGGAGGGAAAGGGCCCCACATGTGCAAGAATGTTTGTTGCGGCCCTTTTTGTGGTGGCTAGAAACTGGAAACTGAAGGGATGCCCATCAATTGGAGAGTGGCTGAATAAATTTTGGTATATGAATGTTATGGAATATTATTGCTCTGTAAGAAACGACCAGCAGGACGATTTCAGAGAGGCCTGGAGAGACTTGCATGATCTGATGCTGAGTGAAACGAGCAGAATCAGGAGATCATCATACACAGCAACAACAGTATTACATGATGATCAATTCTGATGGACATGGCTCTCTGCAAGAAAGAATTGTCTCAAACCAGTTCCAATTGTTCACTGAAGAAAACCATATACACCCAGAGAGCGGGAAATGAAATATGGACCACAACGTAACATTTTCATGATCTCTACTGACATTTGTTTGCATTGTGTTGCCTTTCTCTGATTCTTTTTTTTTTCTTGTAGATAGGATTTTTTCTTGCATAACTTCTCAAGCATTTCAACATTATTAGCATGTAGTGGACTTCCTGCCATCTAAGGGAGGGGAGGGGACTGGGGGTAAAATTTGTAATGGAAAGCTTTATAAAGATCAATGTTGGGGAACTACCCATACATATTTTATACAAATAAAAAGCTTCAATAAAAAAAAGAAAGAAAGATGGACACAAAAGAAAAAAAATAAAATAAAATGTATTAGGCTATTATGGGAAGTAGTGAGGTCTTCTTTGCTCATAGTCTTCAAGTCTTCAAAAGAAATCTTCTAAAGTATGTTGACTAGACACATTTCATTATAGGTTCTTTAAGATCTTCTCACTTTGGTTAAGATAAATTAAAGAATGATAAAGTGAATCATAATTAAGTAGTTATACCTTATTTCAAATCTAATATGTGACAATTTTTAAAAATGCATTTGCAATATTTTTAAACTGATTTAATGTAAGTGTAGCATAATCCATTATTAAAATGTGATAATATTAGAAATTTCTGGAAAACCAAAAGCACAGAAATATATTGGATTTCAATTTTCAGTGAATTACATTAGCATAATAGAAACTCTATGGAAAAAATTCTATATTTTTTCAATGTTTTTACATTGCCCAAAGTTGTTAAGTTCAGTCACTATTCCATAGTTCCTTTCCTTATGTAAGTTGAATGTGATTGCTTGACCTGAATTCATTTTTCCTCATTCTAATTGTCTATAGAAGTAAATTGTAAATTCCTTTTAGAATTTTCACAAAATAATTTTTAGAAATATTTTTGTTCTATCACAGAGGAACCATTTTAATGATATTAATTTGCAGTAATTTCATGTAGATTAACCATCACAATGAGACAATCTTTCAACTTCCACTGAGGTCAACACAAAAGCCCTCTTTACAGCTCTTGAGTGGAAAGACATCCTGCCTTGAATTGGAAGCTAATCATTTTATTGCACTGAAAGTATTCTGTAGTTTCCAAATGGGAAATTATTTTCATACTTTCAAAGATTATTAATGCCTTTAATCAACATTCCTGGAACTGATGTGATTTTTTTTATTATTGCCAAGACAAAACTAAGCAATTCTTTCCCATGACTTCATAAAAGCCAATATCCAACAAGATACTGAGGATATTATTATGTTGTGTCAGGTTTTACTCGAGGCTTTGTAGGGGTTTGGAAAACAAAGCACAGAACCATGACTATTTTAAGCCTGTATTATTTTGTTCTTTTATGTTTATCCAAATAAATGAGAGTATAATCTTTATATTAACTTTTATTTTACTAAGTTCGTGGGAAGTTCTGCTTAAGCTTGACTTTTATTGTACTCTTTATTAAAGTGGCTGTCCAGGTGTTGTTTTGATAAGCTGCTAGCTGGCTAATTGTATGGTCTCATGCAAAATTCATGTTCATATTAAGATCACATGTTTTTATGCTTATAGGTCTAATATTGTCTTATAGAGTGTTTTAGAGATATAAATAATTATATAGTTCATCTACCAATCTTGTTTTCCATTACAACATGCCATTTTCTTCCTATTAATATTGGGAATGAGAGTTAGTACTACAGCACAATGAACAGAGAATTGGACCTATAGTCAGGAAGATTTGTATTCAAATATGGGCTTATATGCTTAATAGCTGTGATTATATAATATAATTATATTATAATTATTATATATTTTATATAATTTTATTATAATATATAATTGTATTATAATGGATAATGTGTAATGTCATTTAATTTCTATTTGTCTCAAATTCTTCATATGTAAAATGGGCATAATAAAGGCACCATCCAAGGTTGATGTGAAAATCAAATTAGATAATTGTAAAGTAGTTAGCATAATGCCTCAAAAATAATAAGAATGATATAAATATTAGTATTATTATTATTGTTTTTGTTAGTAGTAATAGAGGATTGTGTGCTTTCCAAATTATTTTGTTTTTTTTTTCTTCTTATGTAAATGTTTTATATAATTAGCTTTGTCAAAATGTTTTATAGACAAAAATGTAGATCCACACATTTAAAAAAAAATTAACCATGTAAGCTGACACGTGGGTGGAACTTTATCAGATTTAGAACTTTTGATCCTATTTTAGTTATAATAAATATAACCAGAGAATGCATTGAATATATAGCTAAACTCTATAATGGGGTATTGTAATCATGTCTATAAATTTCTGGTAGACATTTAATGATTATTGAATTATACTAGAGCCTGGTCGTTAGCTTCCAGTTTAGAATCTTCAGCCATCATGAAGGGGCGCAACATTGTGGATCAGGGGACTGCCATCCCTACCGCCATAAATACTAATTACCAATCATCAGTATGTAAATTGTCAAAGCTCAAAATTGTAGTGTTCCTCTTCTTGCTAGAGCATGGGCTCTATTTCCAGTTCAGCAAATAACACAGGGGATAAATTGTAATTAAAAAAAGTGGATTACCATCCTCACTATTTCCAACACCATTTGGAACCAATGGGGCAGGAAATCCAGTCAAGCCACATGTAACATCTGGGTCAATCTCACATCAAGTCTAAAGACCCTGAACCCAAAAGTCTCAGGAGTGGCAGTTTTTCTCTCCAAATCACCAGACATACTTTCAACCTCACCTATGTGGCAATTAAAATTTTCCCACCCAGGCAGAGTTCTGAATCAATGGCATTTTATTGAAGAGTCCATTGACTCTTTTAATGAAGTGGACCTCAGAATTTCCTTATTGTCTGAGATGTCCCCTTCCTCCAGGATCTTCTTTTTATGGGGCTAGATATGCAGACATTCAAGAATGGCTATATCAAATACAGAATAATTCCATCAACTGACAATAACACATAAACTAGAATAAGCAAAATAATGTCAGCCGGGTCATGAGTTGGGTGAAGCAAGGAATATCTCCACATAAGATGGATGGGTTTCTCCTTAGGTTAGGAGGAGGAGATGGTAAAAGCTATCACAGTCAGTGACCAAAGTGTTCATAAAATGGTCATAAGATAGTCATCTGTTCTTATTGGACAAGAGAAAATGGTCCAGAAGCACAAAAATAAGTTGGAGGACTTTCCCAGTAATAGAATCACCTTCATCCACACTGGGCTTGGTCACCATGACAAGGGGAAAATGGATTGAGGGCCTCTACTTAGCTTCCTAAGAGTAAACTAGGGAACTTAAAATCTGCAGCTCACAGCTTTGCGGCCTGATATACAGCACTTATAATCAGTATCCCTATGGAATAAAACAATCAGATTGATACTGATTAGAACAGAGAGGGGTTCAAATTAAATTTTTTAACAGATGGACAAACTGCAGGGAAACAACTGTTGTGAAGATGGAATCTGGCAAGTATTGTAGCTCCCCCTTCATCTTTCAAGTCTGCTATCAAACCCTAGAAAAGGATGAGAAGGAGGGATAAATGAAAGGAAAGAGACAGACACTGTGACAGAAAAAGAGACTGAGATTGATACAAAGAGACACAAAAAGAATGAGTATGTAGTAAGGAATGTAGGCAAAGTTCATGAGGAACATGGTACCAAATGTGACACTTCTTCACTCTGTATAATATATGAAAAGGATACTTAGGAATAATATAAAAACAGATTAAGATTGGCCTAAAAAGGAATAAGTATAATTATTTGTGATATGTTTGTGATGACTTTGAATCTGGTCAAATAAAAACAAAAACAAAAAACAAAAACAAAAAAAACAAAGGCAAATTATGGAATGATGGGGAATTGAACAAAAGCTTCACAATATCAGTTTTTTTTAAAGGGTTCACAATTCAACTGATCCTGATATCTGATTCTCTACTAATTCAAAGAAAAGAATAATTTGCTTTGGGCAAAATTTTAAGCATTTTAAACATTCATATATTTACTTTTTTCTACTCTAAACACAAATGAGGGGATAATAACTAATATAATAAATGATAAATAACTAAATATCTATGGACTTATATTTCTCCATGTATTTTTTCAAGGATGTGTACTGACACTTAATTTGCAAATTCAAATTTAGGAAACCACCTGATATGATAAGAGTAGGAGGAAGCAGTACAATTTAGTACTCTCTCTTCTACAACTATTACAAAAAAGCCCTTAGAAAACACTTTTAGATCAATTCCTGATTAGGAAATACAAGAAAAAAAAATGTCTGTTTTATTTTTCTAGGCATGGATGAGCATAGGGACACACAGCAGAGGTTTTTGGATAGGAGCTGTTATTAGAGTTCTATGTGGAGCCTTCCAGCTCAGAGAACAAACATAAGCTCGAAATCATGCTTTAAAGGAACAGCATGTATTCAATCTAGTTTGACGTGGTCTGTTGCTATCCTGAAAACAAGAATAGGGGCCAATTGGCAGCTCTATCACTGCCACTACAAAGCTAGGGGTAGATTTCTAATTAAGACTGAAGAGTTAACTTGAAACTAGGGTGGGTAATCCATAGCAAATAGTGATTAAGTACCTTTAGTTTTTTTTTTTCTTTTTCTAAATACTAATCAAGGAGAAATAACAGAATAAAGTTGAAATTATATGATTCTTACTCTGAGATTACAGCAGGATTTTATATACAGCCTCTGCTCAGTAAAAATTCTACATAGAATGCTTAGAACATGAAATTCAGACAAATGTAAGCCTGGAATTTTGTTGATCTGGATATGCTGCCTTTTCTAAGCTTTCAACTACTTGATAATGGTTTGTATTGGCGGCATCCTACTTGTGTTTCAATCAGAGGAAAGCCTATAGGTGTATTGGCCAGATTCCAAAGGAGATTGGAAATTGTAGAACTCAAATTAGGAAGGCATCCTGGATTAAATAATTTTAACACTGAAAGATTGTAGCTGTATAGTTTGAGTAGCTCCTTCGTCGTAAAAAAACATAAGTATTGCTCAGGGAAAGACACTTAGGACCAAGAACTAAACAAAATACAGCCAAAACCCCAGAGCTGCTTCAAGAAATGCACTGAGCTTGGCTTTATTAAAAAAAAAAATCTAAATAAAAGAAGCAAGGCTGGGAAGACAGCCAAAGAAAAAAGAATCCCAAAATAAAATGCTATTCTGTTTAACAAAATGGTCAACACAACAACCCAGAAGAAAAGCTGACACCAAAATATCGACCAGCGAAGTTTTAGGGGAAATAAAAACCATAACAAAACAAAATATTTTTGTACACATTCAATTAGAACTCCTGGAAGAAAAAAAAAGACAGATTTTTTTTAAAGCTACATAGCCTTATTTAAATAAAATAATGGCACTAAAGGAAAAGATTAGAAGTGAAATGAGAACTATTAAGGAAAATGCAAAAAGAGAATTAATAGCTTGTTATTGAAAATCAATCTGACCCCAAAAAATTAGAATGAAGAGATGGAAGTTATTATTGACTTCAACAAAAAATTTAAAAGAAAGTCAAAAGAAAGAAAAATGTTATTAGGTAAGGAATTTCAAATATTTCAAAAATATCTAATCTTGAAAAGAGATCTGGGCTAGCCATCTACTTCCAGAGAAAGTACTGTGGGAATTAAGTGTGGGTTACAACATAGCATTTTCCCTCTTTTTGTTGTTTGCTTGCATTTTATTTTCTTTCTATTTTCTTTCTTTTTTGATCTTATTTTTCTTGTGCGGCAAGATAATTCTATAAGTACACATGCATATATTGGATTGAACATGTATTTTACTATGTTTAACATATATTGGATTACTTGCCATCTTAGGAGAGGGGGTTGGGGGGAAAGGGAGATGAAAATTGGAACACAAGGTTTTGCAAAAGTCAGTGTTGAAAAATATCCCTGCATGTTTTGAAAATAAAAAGCTTTAATAAGAATATTCAAAAGCCTTTTGTGTGTACACATTGAAAAAAAAAGAATTATTGGCCTCTTCTGTGGGGGGAGACTGACTGACTGCAGGGAGGCTCCTGCCCTGCCATGTGGTTCCCAGGCTCTTCTGAGGTGCCACTAGTCTGAAGCTGCTGAAGAAGGCTGATTGTCATCTGGACCTAACACTTCCCCAAGAGGCTGGGCCTGGCCTTGTAGATGTACTACAGGAAGAGCAGCTCCTGAGCCTTTTACTCCACAGCATGATGATTCCTTGCACAACTGTGAAACACACATCCAGAGGGGCCCTAGCTCATGCAGTCTCTACTTGGGAATGTTGGGTGCCTGACTGACATTCACCAGTGACCTGTGATCTTCAGCAGGTCAACTGACACGTTTGGCCCTCTGTTTCTGTATCTGTAAAATGGGAGCTATAATGGTTTTCCAAGATAAGAGGGATAGATATTGACTTTGCTTTGCTTCACAGGATCTGGGAAAGGAAGAGGGAAATGAGGTGCAAAGAGATGAAGCTTGGAAAGTTTTTCCAGCCTTTGTTGACCACCAACACCCTCTCTCCAGGACCTTGGCCAGGTAACACTTGCTCAGGATTAGGTCCCTGCAATTTCTAGAACAGTGATGTAACAGAAAGGGATTTAAGGGACACCTCTGGACCCTAGTTCTCTCTCAGGAAAGGAACATCTTTCTTCCCTCACTCCACCGACCTTCTCTTCACACCTATTTCATTCCCTTCCCTCTCCAATCAACTCTCATCACAACTAAAGTAATCTTCAAATGTGTTTCATCATTGTCTACTCCTTCTTCCTTACAGTTGTCAAAATATTCTTCCCAAAGGACAGGCTTACCTGTGTCAGGTGTTTCCCTTTTACTTCTAAGATGAACTCCAAAGTGCTCAGTCTACAATTAAAAGCTCTCCATGGTGTTCTTTTTTACCTGCCTTTCCAGACTGTTGGACCGGTCAGTTCTTCCCACCTTCTTCCCTATACTTGAGGTCCTCCCCTTTCCTCTTCACCTTAGCCTCTCAATTGTGACCCTCAAAGCTGCCTAGTAGGCTTAATTAGTTAATGAGCCTCATCCTCCCTTCATATGGACAGTTTATGTTCTCAATCACAATGATAATGGCAAGATTAAAGGTTTGCAAAGTGAAAGCTGCTTGTGGGTAGTCCTGGTCACTCACAAATAATAAATACTTGTGGGATTCACATGAACCTACTTGGAAGTGAATTGGAAGAAGCTTTTCTTTATATCCCCAGAGCTTAGCACACAGTTAGTGCCTTAGAAGTGCTTTCTGATCTATATGAAACTAGTTCCCCTGCTTTGGAAGACCTCCAAGAAGGAGAAGGAATTCTGTAGGCAACAGCATATTCCTTTTGAGAGTGTTTCTGATTTCCAGAATCATCCCCTAAATATGAATGCACAGTAATCAGGCTTCCTGGAAACTGTAGCCAAAACAGTTGTTTTTTCATTAAAACAAAATATCAAACCATTGAAAAATTGCTAGCCTAGCTGCACACTAGGACCAAAAATGTCATGAAATCTTGAAAGAAATCTGCTAGATTTCTTAGTGCCAAATTAAAAGTTGAAAACAGAAAGAATCCACCAATCATCTCTTTAAAAAAAATCTCAAAAGGAAGCCTCCTTAATATCCCCCTCCAAAAAGAGCATTTAGAAAGACTTCTCCCCAAAATATATTGTAAATTGTAATGAAAAAAAAGCCACATACTTAGAAACTTTCATAAAGATTGCAAGTAATTTCAAAGATACCACTCTAAAGGAGCAGACATTGGAACATAATTTTCCAAAAAGCAAAATATATTAGCTTATAATTAAGAATGATTTAACCAGGGGGAAAAATAGAGAAGAGGGAGATATAAAATTACTAAGGGAAAAATAAATTTTAATGAAATACAAAATTTCTAAATAGTCTTTGTAAAAAAATGTTTTAAAGTCAAAGTGTAGATATTCAAACACAAAAGAAAATAGAAATACGAACAAGCATTCATACAGCCTAAACAAGGAAGGGGTTTTTATAATGAAATAAGAAGGTACTCTTTCACACCTCAGATATAATGTTGGATCATTAAAGACACAATTCCAGAGAGTGCTATTTTTACATTTATAATTAAATTTTGCTTTTACTCAAAAAAGAAAAAAAAAGGGAGAAGAAACAATATAAAAAGGAAAATAAAGGGGAAATTTGGATTAAAATGATAATTATTAAAAATCAAAGAAATAATAAGCAATTGCATTAAAGATAATGACAAAAATGAGACAAAATACCAACATTTTGTAATAAAGCCAAAACAGTTCTTTAAAAAATCATGTATGCATTTTAATAAAAAAAAAAAGACTGGAGAAAATACCAAGCAATGAATTGGCTATGAAACTGAAACAAAACGAACAAAAATTGTAGAAAAAAATGATTCATAACTGCTTAAATGGTAAAATTAAAATAACATTAAAAGTTAAAATAAAAATAAACATTGAATGAATATAAAAAAAGTAGTTTCTCTTTTAAACTAATGACATACTAAAACATTGGCTAATTTGATTTTTAAATGAAAAAGAAAAATCAAATTTCCAATATAAAAAATGGATAATTGTGAAATCACAAGAAAACTTCAAATATATTTTTGAATCTCGTTTACCCAACAAGGATTAATATAGTTGACACCCTAAACAAATAATCAAAAATTATTAATACAGAATTTAACCCATTTTAAAAATAACAACAACTGAATAATACATAAATGAGCTATATGCAATAGTCCTGGAACTATATTAATTTATAAAATATATCAAACATTCAAAAATGAGTTTATTACAATAATATGTAATTTGTTGAATGAAATAGGATACGCAATACCACCAAAATATATTTAAAAATGAAAATACTATTCAAATTAATGTACTTATTAAATAAAATACAGTTCAAACCACCAAAATACTTTTTTAGAGCTAATAAAAATAATTTTTAAGTCATTTAAGAGGAAAGCAATGAAAAAATGGCAAGAAAATTTTTCTAGAAATAATAGGTCTCAAACTATACTACAGAGTGGCAATACTGATGATGAAATGATGAAGCTAATAAGTAACATTTATACAGTACCTGCTATGTGACCAAAAGTGTACTAAATATTTTACAGTTATTATCTCATATGACTTTCACAACAATCCATTGAGGTAAGTGCTATTTATTTCCCAATTTCATAAAAGAGGAAAGTGAGATTAAATAATTTTTCGAAGAGTCCCCAAGCTTACTAAGTACTAGAGGACAGAATTGAGCTTATATTTTCTTGACTATTGGCTTAATATTCTTATCTATGGACTACATACTTAACTGGCCCCATTATCATGAAAATAATATACTACTGATTTTTTTTTTAAAGAAATCAATCAGTGGGGCAAATGAGGTAACAAACAAACTAAAATAAAAGAACTTTGACTTGGATAAACTCAAACATCTCACATCCTGGAATAAAACCTAACTATATAATAGAAGTTTAGAGAATTGTAAACAAGTTTAGCAAAAACTAGTAATAAACTAGCAACATCTCATCATATATCAATAAAATCTCCAAATTGGTACATGATTCAGCATCAAAAAATCAGAGGAATAAGGGAGACAGTTTTTGTCACTTCTATAGACAAAATAATTCAAGATTAAAATAAAAGAGAGGAACTCAAAAGACAATATGTATAATATTTGATGTATAAAAGTTAATTCATAAAATTTACCAACACCAATAAAATTAGAAAAAAACCTTAAGAATTACTATTTGAGCATCACATATAGGAAATGAATCAATAGTTCTAAAAGGAATTAAAAAGTATTTACAACCAACATAAATTATTTCTTTTTTTTTTATTTTTATTTTTTATTTTTTTTAATAAAGCTTTTTATTTGCAAAACATATGAGTGACCTTTCAACATTGACCTTTGCAAAAAAACTTTTTTTTCCTAAGCTTTCCCTTTCCCTCCCCCCGCCCCCCACCCCTAGATGACAGGTAATCTAATACATGCTAGATAGGATAAATTATATGACAAGTACAATACATGTATACATATCTATACAGTTATCTTACTGCACAAGAAACATCAGATCTAGAAAGAGAAGAAGAAAAAAAACAACCTAAGAAAGAAAACAGAATGCATGGAAATATTCACAGAAAGCGTTAAAATGCTGTGTTGTGGTTCACTCTCAGTTCCCACAGGCCTCTCTCTGGATGTATATGACTATCTTCATCGCAGCACAACTGGTTTGAATCACATCATTGTTGAGGAGAACCATGTCCATCAAAATTGATCATCGTATAGTCTTCTTGCTGTGTATAATGTTCTCCTGGTTCTGCTGATTTCACTCAGCATCAGTTCATGCAAGTCTCTCCAATCCTCTCTGAAATCCTCCTGTTGGTCATTTCTTACAGAACAATAATATTCCATAACATTCATATACCATAATTTATTCAGCCATTCTCCAATGGATGGGCATCCTTTCAATTTCCACTTTAGTGCCACTACAAAAAGGGATGCCACAAACATTTTTGCACATGTGGGTCCCTTTCCCTCCCTTAAAATCTGTGGGATACAGGCCCCGTAGAAACACTGCTGGGTCAAATGGTATGCACAGTTT
>JAJPUD010027444.1:0-15554 GCA_023553655.1 Myrmecobius fasciatus | reverse complement strand
CAATGCTTGCCAGGCCATGTTCAATTTTCTTGACGTTTGTCTTTCTACTGGATTTTGATGACTCTGAACTTGAGACTGAGGCTGAAAACTTTGTGCAACTATCTTTTACTTAGATCCAATTTACATACAATTCAAGACATCATTCCTTGATGCTATTGAAAAAAATACTCTTCAAAAATAAAGGATCATCCTTTCCAACAAACACCAAGGTCTGAAAAATGCTGCTATAACTGTAGTATTAAAATATATCTACTGAAAATTTGTGTGGAAATGCATGGCTAGCTTCTTGTTTTAACTTTTTACAGCATGGCAAATGTATAAAATTGCTTGGAAGCACTTGTGATTCAAACATTAGTTGTCATCGAATTGACTTGATCACAGAAATAAGTTTCACGTGTAAGTGATGTTTTGCCTTGTAATTTTAGATTGAATTCATTAAGTTTGCAGCAACTACTACTTTCACAAAACCATTCACTGTTCAATAGTAATGGGTAGTGGTGGCTCAGAAAAATTTCCATCTCATTTCTGACCTCAAAAGATCGTAAACCCTTTTTCTTTTCTTATTTTGACATGATCAGTATGCATTGGTTCTAAAAATTAAATGTCACAGTAGGTAGTATGAGTGGCACTTGAAATGATGCAGTTATAATTGAGTCACTGCAATTTGTAGGGGACTGAGCAGCAGAGAGGCAGAACCAGAATATTATATACAGTCAGTGTCGCAACCAGTCAAATCTGCTATTATAGCTCAAAACAACCATCAACACCATGAAAAAGGATTAATGAGGCCATATGTCAAGAGAGCTTTATTTATGGACAGTGAAATTTGAATTTCACATAATTTTCATGTGTCACAAAATTTCATTTTTCTTTTGATCTTTTTTCAGCCATTTAATTTTAATTTTATTTTATGCTTTCTTTTTTATAATTTTTTACTAAAGCTTTGTATTTGCAAAACATATGCATGGGTAGTTTTTCAACACTGACCCTTGCAAAACTTTCTGTTCCAAGTTTTTCCCTCCTTCCCCTCACCCTCTCCCCTAGATGGCAGGTAATCCAATATATGTTAATATGTTAAAATATATGATAAATCCAATATATGTATCTATATTTTTACAGTTATTTTGTTTTCAGCCATTTAAACATATAAAAACCATTCTTAGCTTTGTGGGTCCTACAAAAACAGGTGACAGGCCTGATTTGGCCTGAGGGTCATAGCTTGCTGACCTCTAACCTATAGAATAGATGTAGAATCTTTCTAGAGTTCTTATTGAGGCAAATTGCTTCTCTTGATCTCATAGTCAGTAAGCTTCTGTTCATACCAATTCACTGGGACCTAAGACATCACAATGGGTTACATATGTCCAAGAGGTCAAAACATATATCCTTCAGAAAGGGGACAGAGCTGAACTCAATGGGAAATGCCCGAGGGGTATGCTGGTTAAAGTTTAATAATGGGCTTTCTAAGGAAAAAATGTACCACATGCTTTTAACTTTAATCTGATTTATCACTATTTTCACTTTCTTTTTTCTACTAGATTTCCTTAAGTCTAGACACTCAACAAGACAGTACATTAAGCCCTGATTTGTACATTTACCAATTTCCAAAGTATAAATGCTGATGCTGAAAATTTAACAATTAGCCCCTAATAGCTAATATCAATTGACTCTTGGCACACTCTCGGAAATATTCCAGTATACCACTGCTCAGACAAACCATTATTATTATTACAGGAAATCATAGATACTCTTTATAAAGTGTGGGTGGGTTTTTACTTCCCCCAAATCATTATTTATTTTAAACATTCTTTAAGAAAAAATTCTGAGTTCCAAATTTTCTCTCTCCCTCTGCTCTTCCATCACCCATTGAGAAGGCAAATATTTTATCAAGTTTATATGTGAAATCATGCAAATCATTTTTATGTTAGCCATGTCATCAAAAATCCAGAAAGATAAAGAAAGTGAAAAAAATTATATATCGATTGCACTCAGAATTTCTTAGTTTCTTCTCTGATTATTTTTCATCATGAGTCCTTTAGAATTCTCTTGGATCACTGTATGTAGCTAGTGAATTGTTGTTAAAATATCGCCATACAATGTTTTCACATTTAATTTTAATTTTTCTCAATTATATGTAAACAAAAGTTTTCAATTTCCTTTTATTTTTAAATTTTGAGTTTCTTCTTCCTTCCTTGTCTTTTCCCCTCCTTAAAAAGGCAAGCAATTTGATATAGATTACGTGCAATCATGCAAGATATTTTCATATTAGCCACATTGCAAAAGAAAAAGCAGATCAAAATATTGCCTCTACCAAGAATAATTAAAAAAAAGGTTTTTTTTAAAGTATGCTTCAATCTGTATTCAGACCCCATTTGTTCTTCCTTTGGAGGAGATAGAATTTTTCCTTATAAGTCCTTCAGAATCATCTTGGATCATTGTATTGTTGAGAATAACTAAATTATTCAGAATAGATCATCATACAGTATTGCTGTTAACTGTATACAATGTTATTCTGCTTCTATCTTATTTCACTCTGTATCAGTTCAAATAAGTCTTCCCAGATTTTTCTGAAGATATCCCCTTCATCATCTCTAATAGAATAATAGCAATCCATCACAATCATATACTTACACTTTGTTCAGCTAATTGATGACCGTCCCTTCAGGTTCTAATAGTTTGCCATCACAAAAACATCTGTAATAAATACTTATTGTATATATATATGTGTGCAAAGATCTTTTCTTTGATCTCTTTGGGAGATAGACCTAGCACACATGTGCAAAAACGTTTGTGGCAGCCCTTTTTGTAGTGGCAAAAAACTGGAAATTGAATGGATGCCCATCAATTGGAGAATGGCTGAATAAGTTATGGTATATGAATGTTATGGAATATTATTGTTCTGTAAGAAATGATCAATAGGATGATTTCAGAAAGGCCTGGAGAGACTGATATGAACTGATTCTGAGTGAAGTAGACAGAACCAAGATATCATTGTACATAGCAACAACAAGATCATACAATGATCAATTCTGATGGACATGGCTCTTCTCAACAATGAGATGATTCAGGCCATTTCCAATGATCTTGTGATGAAGAGAGCCATCTGCACCCAGAGAGAGGACCAGGGGAACTGAATGTGGATCTCACTTCAGGGGAACTGAATGTGGATCCCACATCAGGGGAACTGAATGTGGATAGTATTTTCACTCTTTTTGTTGTTGTTTTTATTTTGTTGTTGTTTTTATTTTGTTATTTGCTTTCATTGTGTTTTCTCTCTCATTTTTCCCCTTTTTGATCTGATTTTTCTTGTGCAGCACAATAATTATAGAAACATGTATAGAAGAATTGCACATGTTTAAAATATATTGTATCACTTGCTATTTAGGGAAGGAGAGAGAAAGTGAGGAAAAATAATTAGAATACAAAGTTTTGTAAGGGTGAATGTTGAAAATTATTCATGCATATGTCTTGAAAATATAAAGCTTTCACTTAAAAAAATAACACTAGAGAACATTGAAAAAATGTAGTTTCCTTGCTTATTTTAATTAGGTCTGCTTTTGTTTTTTGCTTTGTCTGAGATTATGATCGCCTCTCCTGCTTTTTGTTTGTTTGCTTAATTAACCTCAGCTAAATCAGAATAGATTCTGTTCCATAGAGAGTTGGAGTTTAAATAATTTTCTAGACCTCTATGTCCTGGCACCTCAGACTCCCTATTCCCTGTGCCTCCTTGCTCAAAGCTGCAAAATGTGGAAGTTGAGAGAGATCTGTCATCTTTTACATAGAAATAATTTGTCAGCTCTTGGCTTCTTTTTCATTTTTGATCTCCTTTCCTTTGCTTTGCTCTTAATCGTGACTAATCCTTTTTAATTATGGGCTTCAGTGATCCCTGAAATGCTTGACTTCCCCACACCAACCATCACTGAAATAGGCCTAGCAGTCACTGAAATAAGCTCTTGAAGAGCTATAATGTTTGCATATTTCTTTGGATAATTTTGTGGTTGTTCAGTCATGTCTGACTCTTAATGACCCCATTTGTGATTTTCTTGGCAAAGAAACTAGAGTGCTTTGCTATACCCTTCTCCAACTCATTTGATAGATAAGGAAACAGGGTTAAATGACCTGTCCAGAGTCACACAACTATTTGTGTCTGAAGACAGATTTGAACTTATGAAGTTCCTGATCCCAAGCCCCGTTCTCCACCTATTGCACCATCTTTGGAGTAATATGTATACTTTAAAAAAACAGAGTTAAAAACACAATAAATGAGATCAGCAAAGCATGTATATGGCACAAAATCCAGCAATGAATTAATTAAAGGAAAGGAAATCAGTTCAACCCAGTTTTCTCAGATCAGAGTCAGATGTTCTGAATTTACTTAGTGTCAATAAAAAAACATATGCATAACCATTGCTGCCACAAAATGAAACCATATCAAAATCATTGTTTGTGTCAATTAATTTGCACACTTAAACTTTCTGAGTTTAGTTTCCTTATCTGCAAAATGAGAAGAATATTCCTCTCACATCTACATTAAAGAATTCTTGTGGGATCTAAATAAGATAATGTATGCAGAATGTTTTATAGACCTTAAAGAGTTATACCAATTTCAGCTATTATTTGATTATTATTATTGAATTATTATCATCCATGTTGTTTGTTCATGTGTGTTTTGATTGGAATTGTAATTTCATAGGTATAGAAAATTCACAGGGAGGAAATTCTACCTACCAATATAGCTAGACACCTGCTTTACAATATTGCCTGGGTTCACTGAGAGGTTGTGTGTGTATATACATATATATATGTATATATATATATGTATGTATTTATATACATATATATACATAATACATACATATACACATTGATTACACAACACTACCTTGTTTGATTGTTCTAGAGTTATTATCAAATCACCTACAGGGTGCCATCTTACTGTCCTGGGGCAGGATTCTGATCTGTTGAGATTAATGTCCATGTTATCATATGACCCATCCTTGTTTGCATTATCTGTTTCTTTCCATAATCTCATTGTTATGGTCCTAATTCCTCACCATCTCATCACCATAAACTTGGACTTGTCTCTGGCTTCGTTGGTTCTGACTGGTGAGTTTTTGGTCTGATCTTGCCTTCAACCTTATTTCCCCTAGTTTTCTCTCCTTGCCCTCCTAAAGGTCCTTCCTGCTTCCCTCGCCCTACAACATTGCTTTATGTGATGTCTCCTCCTATGAAATGTAATCTTCTTAAAGGCAAGAACTGCCTTTCTTGTATTCCCAACACTTGGCACATGGTAAATACTTAATAAGTGCTATCTAACCATCTTGATAAAGGGGAAGATAATTCTTCAGCAAGAACTCAATTTTCATTATTACCGAACAATGTTTTGGTCACTGGCTCTTAAGAGAGAATCTTTCAATAATCAATACTCTTTAAGAGTAAAGAGCTGAGACTTGAAGTCATCACATAATAGTCCAGTGGGAGGTAAAAATAGAGAAGGGGAGGGGGGCTGGGTTAGACCCAGCTGGACAACCTTGGGAGGAGATCTGCCAAGAATCAGTTTAGGACTCCAGGCCATCTTTCTTATCTCTCCAACCATTCCCTAGAGACCTTTTTCTCCCAACTTCAATTTTCTCTCCTGGTGCCTTTTGGAAGAGGGAAAAAGTTGTTCCCAGGACAAAAGTCTCCATTGTATCAGGGAAACAATCCAGTCAGATGAAGTCAGCCTCTTAATACATTATGTGTGAAGGGCCAGCAGCTGGCTGGCCCTTGGAAAGCCAGAGACTGGAGCCCGTGGATCTATGGCTTTCTATGGAAACCAAATTATACTTACCCAATAGTAGAGAACAGGGAGGGGCCTGTTCTGGGCACCCACACCCTTTGGCCCAGGGAAAGGCTGAATGCAGTGTATAGTCAAGCAGGAAGAACTTTTTGACAAGGCTGAAAAATTGTGATGAACAATAATGGTCCTGGAGAAGAGATAATAAAACATAACTCTCTCCTTTCCATGGAAAGTAGGTGAATAATGGAATTCTAGAAGCAAGGTGTTACATGTTGATTAGATCTGATCACCAGGAAGCTTCTGATGAACTGTTCTTTTACTGTGCAAAGGAGGGTTAATTCTGGGGGAGGGGGAAAATAGATCTGGAAATAACAATGATATGAAAACAAAAAAAAAATCAATAAAAATTTTTTTAGATTACTTCTATTCCTCAGAGTCTATGATTCAGGTTATAAGTAGGGATTTTTAACCTGAGGACCTGTGAACTTTTTTTTTTAAATATATATATATATACATGTAAATTCATTAATTAATAATGAATTAATATGTTAATATATCAAATATATGTACTTTTATACTTCTATTTTGATAGAATTGATTTCCTTTGTAATCTTTTAAATTTTATTTTATGTATTTAAAACCATAATTCTGAGAAGGAACCCATAGGCTTTCTTTCCCAGACTTCCAAAGACACAAAAGAAAGTTGAAATCCCCAGTTCTAAAGTAAAAATTAATATCCCAAACAATGATGCTAAAGTGCCTTCTGAAGCATCAAATATAAAGTTATATTCATTAGAATTTAGTAGCATTAAGGGCTATTTCTTATTTATCAACTGGAAATCTATTTCTGTATATAACCTGTGCTCCAGACTCTTGATTCAAGATAGATTCATATTGTAGATTTCTTGATAATAAATCACTTTCCTGACTTTTTTGCCTCCATCAGATCAATAGGGAATTTCTAAAGTTAAATTGTGTCTAAGGGATTCAGTTTCCAAGTGCTACCTGCAAACCCACGCTAGGAATAGCTTTAAAACAAGAGAACATTTCTTCAAGCCAGAAACTAGCAGTAGAATGCTAGAAAGTTGTACCAGCCACATTCAGGTGAGCACAAGCCCATTCATCTTTCTCCTCATAAAGAGCTTGAGTCTCCTATGACTTCAAATACTCAAATTAAGAGGCTTACCCATGGGAGACCCAGGGGGACATTTTTTTGAAACTCTGTGTTCAGTCCTCAGGGTTGGATCCTCAGGATTTTAGGGAAGTTCAAAGGCTTTTCCAGGTGAGAAGCCTCCACCTGGGTAGGCTAAAATGGCATCCATAAAGTTAGCCAAATAGAAGGGAAGGGTGGATGGCATCCCTTAAGCTTTGGTGGATTATTCCTGTGTGATCAAAAATGAGCCAGCAATGGCATTATCCAACACAATGTCCAATCTGTTGTCATCTTCTTAACATTTCTCTTATGTCTATCTCCCTTTATTTATTCAAATACTCCCACTGTACTTCTCACCCAATATCTGGATGATAGCTTCCCTAACCCAAATATCTCCTCATTCCAATCCAGATCTTGCTGGAAATTCTCCTTTTCCCCAGTTCCGCTTACAGACATGCTACTCACAGGACTCTCTTATCTGCTCTGTCTCACCAAGGAGAGGAGTGTATTTAGTTCTTTTCAACTGATTGTTGGGGATTTTTCCATCCTTGTCCTCTTGAATAAAGTTATCCCCAGTCTAGCCCCTCTGAGGAGCTACCAAAGACATCTCTGTTAAACAGAACATTGAATTAACCAGGGAATTTCAGAAGCCATCAATGGCTTGAGAACCAATCCTCCCTATGACATCTCTGATAAGTGGCCATCTGGCTTCCACTTGACCTCCAGTAAGGTCAGAGAATTAGTATAAGGAGTTTCTGCATCTCTGGGGGAGATGCAGTCACAGATAATGGTTTTTTTATCCCTCCTGGTAGGAATAAAAACTATTGCAACTCTGGTGGGCTGGGGACACTGAATGGGGGTGGTGATATGGGGGCATTCTCAGTGACTACCCTGGAACCGGAACAGGCTACATGGAAGAGTTTTAACCTCTTGATTATCTTACTATAGATTATCCTGACCGGTGATAAGTGACCTTAGAAAATGTCATCACCTAGACTTAAGTGCTTTTGTTCCTGGTTATTCCATTATCACCACTTGATGTGGGGGTGTCCACTGTGAGGTGCAAAGGTTTTGGGACATCCACCACTTACATCAAATTGTTAATATACTAGATGTAGTGCTTCTGAGGAGTGCAGGTAAAAGCTCAGGGTTTTGTTTTTTTTTTCCTCTCTTCCAAGGAACCATTATTTTATTTGCTGTTGTCATTATTGTTTTGCCATCCTTTTGCTAATTTAGTTTTTCTCTTCCTTTTTCAATGTTTTCTATGTCAGGTTTCTTAAATCTTTAAGACCTGAGTTGTCCAGTAATAGCTTTAAAGCCATTTAAATGGCAGAGGGTCCTTTAGAACAGAGGTATCAAACATATGATCCCTTGGATTGCATAGAGCCCATAATGTCCTGAGTAATTCTGAACCAGATAAATAATTAGACAATATTTAACAAAATAAATAAAAAGACAATAATACATAGATATTATTAATTTAATTTATGATTTTCTAAGTTGATATGTCACAGTAATACTTATGAATGATCTAGTGGTCCCGTTCCTATTTGAGTTTGATACTATTGCTTTAGAAGCCCTATCATGCAGGTTTTCCCAAGTCCCTGTGCTATAAAACCTAGGCCAGTTTTTCCTTAAAAAGTTATGGAAACCATTCTTGAGATTTAATTATATTGGATTACTTGCCATCTAGGGGAGGGGGTGGAGGTAAGGAGGGAAAAATTTGGCCAATGGAACTACAGTTTCCTAATAGATCTAAGTAGAAAAGAGCTAGGGTGTTAGAAATCACCTTCTTCTCCTTTAGGTTTCTGACGGGTGGACTACCATGGCCAACAAAAAGTCAGGGAAATTATGCTTAATGGAGTCAATGTGATATCCTTGCTGAGAATCCTTTTCCTGCTATGGCTAAGTAAGCTTCCTCTTGCTAACTGCAGATAGACCACAAGTGTCCTGTTTTGTTTCAATAACAAATATGAAGTACTTGACCAGCCTATGTCAGGCGTGTCTTACTACCCCAAGAGTGTCCATTTAGGGTATTCATTTCTACCCTTTGGGGAATTTTAAATAGACACTGTAGTAATAGCAGGGGAGGTTGGTTTGGGGAGCAGTAGAAGTAACAGAGAGCATTTTGAGTGGGTGAGGAGATGGAAGGGCAGCTGGAATGGAAGACCAGAGATGGGGAGATAAAAATTGAAGAGATACAGTGGAGTCAATCATAGCCAGAACCTTGGGGACTTTGGCTGGAAGGAGCCAAGTCAAGCTGGTCATCCCCAAAAGGCTTCAGTGAATCACACATAGGGCCATCTGGAAGTAGGAAGAGAATGTCTCAGTATGTTTAGTACATCTTAGCTAGAACTGGAAGTGATCTCAGATTATTTAGCCCAACCTCATCATTTGACAGATGAGAAAAATGAGACAGTTAATGACTTGCCCAGCTAATGATTGTCTGATTCTGGATTTGTACCTGGGTCTCCCCTACTCCAACATTCCATCCATTGCACCACCTATCTGCCTAACAAATACATATAAACAATAAATATAATCTCTCTTCTTCATGAGAGATTTCCAATACTTGGAGATATTTATCACATGCCGCTCTCCCGACCCCTAACCCCAATTGTCTTTTATCTAGACTAAATATCCTTAATTCCATTAACTGATCCCTGCATAATGAGCAGCCCCCTCACCATGCTGGTTACATGTTTTAGCTTGTCCTTTTAAAAATATGGCATGTAGAACTGAACAGAACATCCCAAATGTCTGTCCAGAAGAAAATTGTGGGAGAGAGTGCTACAGCTAAAATCAGGAATACTGGAGTTCCCCTTTGAGAGAATTCTATAAATATCAGTCGTTCCTGTTCTGCTCACTCTGGCTATCTCACTAGATAATAGAGTAATATACTACATTTATTTTTGTGGATCATTCATCAGAGGAGTTAGAGAGACCAGAAGAAGAAATAAATATATTTCTTCATCTCCTACCTCCTGGGGACCCATCTTTCCACTTAGAGCCAAGTCCAAGTTTGTAATAAATTTTGAGTTAGAAATGAATTCATTCTCTTAGGAACCATCACTCCCAGACAAGGAGGAAGGCTTGGAAACAGAGCAGGCACCAAGTGGGAGTTTGGGGCTGCTGAAAAATTGGTAAGAAGGTGGGTGGCGGGGAATTTAGAGGCACTGATTCCTGCTTGGAGCCTGCAGAAGCCCCTTTGAGCTAAGGAAGGACATTAGGGATGGAAAGAGACCTTCTCATCTATAATAACTCAGTGCTCAGCCAGGGTCTTCTCCGCTGTGAGGGGAACAAATGAAGAGGAATGAGTTACAAAACCACCCCCATCATCCTCCCCCTACATGGATAGGTGTCTAGATTGGAGCTAGACATTTTTCTCTGTACTAGAAAAACCTGGAAAATAGTTTACCTTCGAGTTCATTCATCCATTCACTCATTCATTCTTTCATCCCTCTAGATTCTACATGACGATTTTTTTCCACCTCCCTGAGAGAGCCTGAGCTTCCTGCCCCTGCCCTGTTCCCCTCCACTGATCACAAGGGATGCCTGATTATCAGCACAATTAAACCCGGGGCCCCAGGGGAGCCCAGACCTGTCAGCTGTCAGAGGGAATAGGAAATGAGTGATGTCATTGCTCAGTGGATGAGGGCTGGGGGAGGGAGCCACATAGTTTCCTCAGCCATGTCCATGGCAGCTGGCCAAGACTCAGAATGGCCAGAATGGCCGGGCTGGACTATTCAAGGAGATCTGGGAGGGAAAGGGAGAGGCTTTGGGTGGGACAGGGAGGGGCTCCTAGTTCTTCCGTTGGGCCCTTTCCCCCCCAGATCATCCCTTAGATTCTCAGGCTGAAAGGCCCTCCAGAGTCAGCAGGCCTGGGAAGGTCAACCCACCCCTCTCCTGGGCCTGGTTGGCTTTCCACTTCCGATACAGCTGCCATGTCCTGGTGTGAAAACCAAGGTGTGGGGGAGCTTCCAAGGATTCTGGGGCTTCAAGCTTCAAGGGATTTTAGAAATCATTTGTCTCAATTTTCTAATTTTACAGATGAAGGAACTGAGGGAAACAGGGTTAAATGGCTTGCCCAGGATCAAGTAAGTATCTGAGATCACATTTGAGTTCAAGTCTTCCCAAGTCCAAACTCTGCACCACTTAGCTACCTGTTTTTTTTAATTTATATATTTCATATAATACATATTATAATTTATATATTTAAAATATATGCATGTAACATATATTGGATTACTTGCCATCTAGGAGAGGGGATGGGAGGAAGGAGGGGGAAAATTTGGAACACAAGGCTATGAAAGGATCAATGTTGAAAAATCATCTGTGCAGATGTTTTGAAAATAAAAAGCTTTAATAATAAAAAAAACCCAAAATATATACATGGATAATGTTCAACATTCATCCTCACAAAATCCCGTGTTTTAAATTTTTCCCTCCCTTCCCCTAATCCCCCCAGATGGCAAGTGATCCAATATATGTTAAACATGTGTAATTTTTCTATACATATTTCCACAAATATCACCTAGCTACCTGTTCTTGCAGCTACTCCAGGCTTTCTTTGCAGTTTCTAAGCCCTTCCAGACTCAGTAGAGATTTCCCTCGATTTCATTTCCATTACTGGGGCAATGCCCACCGTACCCACTCCCAAAGTCAGTCATTAGATGGTAAGATTTTTGAGGGCAGGGACTATCTTTCTCTTCTTTTTGTATCCCAGCACTTAGCCCAGTACCTGGCACAAAGTAGGTGCTTAATAAAGGTATATTGATTGATTGATTGTGACCTACTTTTAGAAGTGAGGGATGAGGAAGGAAGAGCTGAGATTTAACTCCACTAGCTAATTCCTGGAGATTTGCCCCATTTTGGGGGTCCCCCATGAGACAGATGTCAATTTGTTGATGGCTAATTGCCCATCATAGATGGAGATAGGAGAATGGACATAGCCCCCATTTAGCTGATCAGCAATCAGAAGCCAAGGGGAAGATGGAGGGGTGATTAGGACCCACCAACAGAAGGGCATGGATGCCCCAAGAATAGGAAGTCTATGTTTTGGGGACCCACACAGGGAAGTGAGCGGCCTCGTCGGTGGGGACAGGAAGAGCGAGATTCCTTCCCGTGAGCAGTAGAATAGATGCTGTGTAACTTCCCAACAAAAAGGCTTTTCTGACAAAAGCAGTGGGGAGGATGGAAATCAGACCAGTGCCCCCCTGCCCCCACACCCTCTGCCAGTCATGAAAGGAGAGTCTGTTGGCGGCCTCTGCCTTGGGCTTCTGGCACCAACCACTGCTCACTCTGGCACAAAGTGGGGGCCTCCGAGGAACCCCCAGCTGCCCCTGCGGGAAGAGGGGATGGGCAGGAGGCAGGAGAGGGGATTGGATGCTGGGCACAAGCTCCTGGCGCCCGATCAGAAACACTTGGTCAGCCTGCCTCAGCCACAAGCTTCCCTAGGGGACTTTCTATGGTAGAGAGAGAACCCTTGAGCCTCATGAATTACTGAGGAACTTTAAAAAAAAATCTTTTTTTTTTTTTTTGAGGGGGTTGGCAATCAAGATAAAGTGATTTGCCTAGGGTCACCCAGCTAGTAAGTGGTATTTGAACTCAGATCCTCCTGACTCTGGAACTGGTGTTCTATCCATGGCACCAGCTGTCTGTAGTGATAGGGGAGCATTCTGGGTGATAGATTTTAATTAGTGTCATTGATCTTCTTATCCAGAGCTCTGCATAGAGTCTTAGCTTTTGTTCTTTGCGGTTGACAATCTTGCATCAGCTTTGTACCTCCTTGTGGCTCCAGTTGATTGGTTTTTTTCATTAGAATGTAAGGTTCTTGAAGACAAAGTGCTGCCTTTGCTTTTTCTTCGTATTTCCAGCACCTAGAACAGTGAGTCAAGCATAAGTAGGAGTCTAATAATTCTTGCTAATTCTTGTATCTAAGGAATACAAATCTTTTTCCTCCCATTATAGAAATGAGATTAAGCCTCAGATATTAACTGATACTTGTCCATGGGATGCTGCATGGTAGCAGAGAAGAGGGGCAAACTCGGATTTCTTGACTCTAAGTCCAGACATTAGGGCCAAGCTGTCTTTAGCCACTCAGTGAACACTTGTTCATTATTTTCTGGGTGTGGGCAGAATAAAGGGAAAAATTTCAGAAGCTCAGGTTGGAAGGGATCTCAAAGACCATCTAGTACAGCTCCAGTTTCAATCCACAGACACTTTAAAGTGCCTTTATTTGTAAAGAAAGGCTAAAATAACCCCAGGCCTCTAGGAGCTCATTCTTCTCCTCCTTCCCCTTCCTCTTCCCCTTCCTCTTCCCTTTTCTCTTCTCCTTCTTCCTCCTTTTCCTCCTTTTCCTCCTTCTCTTCTTCTTCTTCCTTCTTCTTTCTTTTCTTCTTTCTCCTTCTTTCTTCTTCCTTTCTTCTTCTTCTTTTCCCTTCTCCTCCTCCTCTTCTTCTCTCCTTTTTCTTCTTTCCTTCTTCTTCTTCTCCTCCTCCCCTCCTATATCTTCATCATTTTTTCCTGCTCATCCTTCTCCTTCCTCTTTCCCTTCCTCTTCCCCTTCTTCCTCCTCTTCCTCCTCCTCCTTCTCTTCTTCTCTCCTTTTCCTTCTTTTCTTCTTCTTCTTCTCCTCCTCCCCTCCTACATCTTCATCATCTTTTCCTGCTCATCCTCTTCCTTCTCCTTCCCTTTCCTCTTCCCCTTCTCCTTCTTTCTTCCCTTCTCCTTCTTTTCCCCCTTCTCCTTCTTTTCTCTTCTCCTTCTCCTCCTCTTCCTCCTCCTTCTTTCATTAGGACAAATTGTTCTCATCCATGCATTCTGCTGGGAGAGGTCTTCACGTTCTTGGGGGTTATCTCCAAGCTAGGTTAGCCCTCCTGCTGAGCTGGTTTTACCAGGCTGTGGCTGCTGCCCATGTTACAGTTTCTTGGAGTCACAGGTGAGACTCCAAGTAGAATCTATCTGCTTGGGGCAATCGAGCAGACACAAGGTGGATGAGCAGCCCTGAAAAGGTGTGAGCCCTCTCTGAATGCTCCATCTGCCCCAAACAAGCTAAGTAAGATGGTGAGGAAACAGCTGAGGCAGGGAAATGACTGAGGAAGAAATTGCAATAATCCAGTGTGATGAGGGCCGGCACCAGGATTGTGGAAGTTGTGTGAGCAGAGAAGGGACACATAGGACGAATGTCACCAAGGTAGAAATGGCAAGACCTGACAGCTGATTGGATATGAATATGACATCCAGCTTGCTAGCCTGTGTGATTGGGAGTGTGGGGGTGTCCTTAGCAACAATAGGGGAGGGAGTTCGGGAGAAGGGAGGATTGGGAAGGGAAAGAATGAGTTCCATTTTGGCCATATTGAGTTTGAGATGTCTACTGGACGTCCATTTCAAGATGTCCAGTGTAGTTGGAGATGGGAAACTAGAGTTCAGATAGGAAAGAAGTTAGGTTTGAATAAAGAGATCTGAGAAACATCTGCTTAATACATGTCAATTGATTTAATTTGAAATATCTAAGGGACCATGACGTGGAAGAAAAATGAGATTTATTATTCTACTGTATAGGGCAATGATCTGATTGTCTTTCAGAACAGTTCTTGGCACTTAAGGACAGACCCTGTGATCTCACTGGTCCAAGGAACTCCCAGGTGAGGAAATCCCTGCAGCACCATTTCTTCAATGAGTTGCAGAGTGCTCATAAATGACTTGCCTGGGGTGATACACTCAGTTTGTGTCAGAGATGGGCATCTGAACCCATGACTTTGCTCTCTAGCTTAACCACCAAGCTGACTTTCTGCTGCCATGAATTAAATTGGAGGATGGTCCCTTGTAACAGCTATCACAGGGCTTTAGCTATTCTTGAGTCACTTGTGGGTCTGCCAATTCCATTTCCCAAGGCAGACCAGCCCAGGGGGCAGCTCCTCTGGGAAGGGCCCATGACTCTAGGAATTTCAGCTCAGGAAGGGAGAAGGAGGTCACTTAGGGCAGAGAATGCCCTATGAATGGCAGGATCGGGTCTTATATTTAGCAGGGTTCCACTGAATCAGAGAGTGGTGAGGGGCAGAGGGTCGATCTTGTCCAGCTGAGACCCTCGGCCAGGATTCTACCTTCAAATGCAGCTTCAGCATCCAGACACCACAAGTGGGTCCAGTTGTCCCCTCCCCTCTCCCAATAGTCAGAGCTGCCCAGACACAGGAGAAACTTTTGTTTTGGCAACAAGCCTCAAAGTAATCAGCCTCCCTTCCTATGAAAGATGAGGAGGTCTGATAAACTGCTGGGGCCCCTGTGGTTGTCATGCTAAGTCCAGGGTCGGGCACCAGGGGCTAGGGACTGGCAGAGCTGTAGGTGCTTGGCTGCTGCCCACAGTAAGCGAGAAGACCTTTGGCTGAAGGGCCAGGGTCCCTGTGCTCTGCCCCTGCTTGTAACATAAGCATGACTTTGGGCAAAATCTGGAGGTTCCCATTTCTCAGAAAAATGAGGGGTTGGGACTAGATTAGGGGTTCTTAACTGGGGGCTTATGAACTTTAAAAAGGATCACTATTTCAATATAATTGGATTTCTTGGCAATCCTATGGATTTTTATGTGCTTAAAAATATTCTTCCAAAGGGGTCATAGTTCCTCTC
>JAJPUD010027443.1:0-15554 GCA_023553655.1 Myrmecobius fasciatus | reverse complement strand
GGTCATCAAAACCATTTGGTACTGGCTAAGAAATAGAGTAGTCGATCAGTGGAATAGGATAGAATCACAAGACAAACTAGGCAATAACTATAGCAATTTGGTTTTTGATAAACCCAAAGACCCCAGCTTTTGGGATAAGTATTCACTATTTGACAAAAACTGCTGGGAAAACTGGAAACTAGTGTGGAAGAAATTAGGGCTTGACCCACATCTAACACCACATACCAAGATAAGATCTAAATGGGTTCATGATCTGGATATAAAGAGTGATTTTGTAAACAAGTTAGAGGAACATAATATAGTTTACCTCTCAGACCTGTGGAGATGGAATAAATTTATGTCCAAAGAAGAACTGGAACTTTTAATTGAAAACCAGATAGATAACTTTGACTATATTAAATTAAAAAGTTTTTGTACAAACAAAATCAATGCAGACAAGATTAGGAGGGAAGCAATAAATTGGGAAATCATCTTTACATTTAAGGGTTCTGATAAAGGTCTCATCTCTAAAATATATAGAGAATTTTCTCATATTTATAAAAATTCAAGCCATTCTCCAATCAATAAATGGTCAAAGGATATGAACAGACAATTTTCAGAGGATGAAATTAAAACTATTTATAGTCATATGAAAAGGTGCTCCAAATCACTATTGATCAGAGAAATGCAAATCAAGACAACCCTGAGATACCACTTCACACCTGTCAGATTGGCTAAAATGACAGGAAAAGTTAATGATGAATGTTGGAGGGGTTGTGGGAAGGCTGGGACACTGATGCATTGTTGGTGGAGCTGTGAACGGATACAGCCATTCTGGAGAACAATTTGGAGCTATGCTCAAAAAGTTATCAAACTGTGCATACCCTTTGACCCAGCAGCATTTCTATTGGGCTTATATCCCAAAGAAATCATAAAGGAAGGAAAAGGCCCCACTTGTGCAAGAATGTTTGTGGCAGCCCTTTTTGTAGTGGCTAGAAACTGGAAATTGAATAGATGCCCTTCAATTGGAGAATGGCTGAATAAATTATGGTATATGAATGTTATGGAATATTATTGTTCTGTAAGAAATGACCAGCAAGACGATTTCAGAGAGGCCTGGAGAGACTTACATGAACTGATGCTGAGTGAAATGAGCAGAACCAGGAGATCATTATACACAGCAACAACAGTACTATATGACGATCAATTCTGATGGACATGGCTCTCTTCAACAATGAAATGTTTCAAACCACCTCCAATTGTTCACTGAAGAAAGCCATATACACCCAGAGAGAGGGATGCGAAATGTGGACCACAACATAACATTCTCATACTCCTTGATTGATGTTTGCTTACATTGTGTTTCCTTTATCTGATATATCGTTCGTGTGGATAAGATTTTTCTTGCACACCAATGATAAGTTTGGAAGTATGTATACATATATTCGATTTGCCAATATTTTAACGTGATTAACATGTAGTGGATATCCTGCCATCTAGGGGGAGGGGTGGGGAGTTGGGGGGAAAAATTTGTGGCAGAAAACTATGTAAGGGTTATTGTTGGGGAATTACCCACACATATGTTATTCAAATAAAATAAAAATTTAAAAAAAAATAAAAAAAAAAATAACCCTTACATAGCTTTCCGTTACAAATTTTCCCCCCAACTCCCCACCCCTCCCCTAGATGGCAGGATATCCACTACATGTTAATTATGTTAAAATATTGGCAAATCGAATATATGTATACATATTTCCAAACTTATCATTGCTGTGCAAGAAAAATCTTGTCTACACAAACGATATATCAGATAAAGGAAACACAATGTAAGCAAACATCAATCAAGGAGTATGAGAATGTTATGTTGTGGTCCACATTTCACATCCCTCTCTCTGGGTGTATATGGCTTTCTTCAGTGAACAATTGGAGGTGGTTTGAAACATTTCATTGTTGAAGAGAGCCATGTCCATCAGAATTGATCGTCATATAGTACTGTTGTTGCCGTGTATAATGATCTCCTGGTTCTGCTCATTTCACTCAGCATCAGTTCATGTAAGTCTCTCCAGGTCTCTCTGAAATCATCTTGCTGGTCATTTCTTACAGAACAATAATATTCCATAATATTCATATACCATAATTTATTCAGCCATTCTCCAATTGAAGGGCATCTATTCAATTTCCAGTTTCTAGCCACTACAAAAAGGGCTGCCACAAACATACTTGCACATGTGGGGCCTTTTCCTTCCTTTATGATTTCTTTGGGATATAAGCCCAATAGAAATGCTGCTGGATCAAAGGGTATGCACAGTTTGATAACTTTTTCAGCATAGCTCCAAATTGTTCTCCAGAATGGCTGTATCCGTTCACAGCTCCACCAACAATGTGATGATACAAAATATTAAGGAAGTATAGATTCTACCTTGAACAGATTGTTGACTACCAAGTTCCAGATTATTGGACTTGGAACTAGAGGACCTAGGTATGAGACTCAGCTCTGAGACTTAACTAGCTGTATGATGTTAAATAAATCACTTTTCTTCTCTGGGCTTCAGTTGCTCCTCAGTAAAATTTAATCAAATCTCCTCTAGTTCTAATATTCTCATCTTCTGTGAATGAACCATGGACAAAACATTTATTTCATCAGCCTCAGTTTCCCACACAAAGAGGGGGGGGATTTGTTCATCTCTAAAATCTCTTTCAGTACTAAAAGTTTACAGGTTCTATGAGTCTAGAAGGTCAAATTAATGTAGGAGCAAGAGGAGTACATGAATAAATGATTTGTAAATAAAACCAAGGAACATATATTGACCTTCTTCAGAAAACACAGATGTGGGCACATTTGTGGAGCAGCACTTACTGTGTCTAAGGCTGTAAACAGTATTGAGTCTGTGTATAGAAGATAGTTGTAAGCTATAACAATTTATTGCCTAATGGAAGGAAGTGGAAATCTCACTAAAGAATATGAAAATGGGAAACAGAATCTCAAACTGAATCACAATGTAAAAGATGCTCAGAGATTTATTTTCAATTTAATATGGTTCATCATGAGTCCTTTGGGATTGTCTCAAAGAAAAAAACTGATATTGTCTGAATATGTAACAAAGCATACTATCTTCTTTCTTTTTCTTCTTTCTTTCCCCTTGTTCCTTCCTTCCATCCTTCCCCTTTTCTTTCTTTCTCCTTCCTTTTTCTTCCTTCCTTCCTTCCTTCCTTCCTTCCTTTCTTCCTTTCTTCTTCCTTCCTTTCTTTCTTCCTTCCTTCCTTCCTTCCTTCCTTCCTTCCTTCCTTCCTTCCTTCCTTCCTTCCTTCCTTCCTTCTTTGCTTCCTTCCTTCCTTCCTTCCTTCTTTGCTTCCTTCCTTCCTTCCTTCCTTCCTTCTTTCCTCCTTCCTTCCTTCCTTTCTTCCTCCCTTCCTTCCTTTCTTTCTTTATGTGGCTAATATAGAAATGCTTTACATGATTGCATGTATAACCTATATCAGATTGCTTGCCATCTCAGGGAGGGAGGAAAGGAGAGAGAGAAAAAGAGAGAGACAGAGACAGAGAGACAGAGACAGAGAGACAGAGAGAATTTAAAACTTAAAACTTTTCTTTTAAAATGCTTAAAAGGGGGCATCTAGATGGTCCAGGGGAGAGAGCACAGACTCGAGAGTATAGTATTTGCACCTTTTGTTGTTGTTTGTTTTGTTTGTTTATTGTTTTTCTTTTTGATCTGATTTTTCTTGCACACCATGACTATGGAAATATGTTTAGAAGAATTGCACCTGTTTAATTTATATATCAGATTGCTATTTTAGGGAGTGGAGAGAAGAGAAAAAAATTTAGAACAAGAGGTTTCACAAAGGTGAATGTTAAAAACTATCTTTATATGTATTTAGAAAAATAAAATACTATTAAAATTTTGAAAAATAAAACACACATAAAGACTGTTGAGAATGTGTATGGAAGGAAAAGGAGATGGGTTGTTCATGTAGAGAGAGTGAAAAGCAATAGATCATAAACCCAGGTAATTAATCATAGGCAGTTCTAAGGCCAGTTCTAAGGCCTTAAAAGAATACTATTTTTTGGGTAAGTCTTCAGAATCTACTAAATCTAGATGACCACTTCCTGACCACCTTAAAGGGAAACTATCCTAGCCTTGGTAAAATAGGTAGCATTCCTTGATAGTAAAATCAATGTGGATATTAGCTTGAGTTATAAGATGATTTGGAAATAAGCAATCAAAAAATTTCCTTGACCTTTGTTTCACAAGAATGGCATAACTGTAGGAAGTTCAGGGTGACTGAAGCTTTGCCCTAAGATTCCAAGTTTAGAGTATAATGCCAGCCCTTGCAACCCCTCAGCAATAGAAAAACAACATAGCTTAGTGCCTAGTTAGTAAGAATAATCAGATAAAATTGGAAGCTACCAGCTGGCAGACTGGGATGAAGTTTTCTATTGGCCTGCCCTGTTCCCACAGTAGCAGTCTCATGATAGTGATGCTTCCCCACCCCTACCCTACATCTCAGTTGTGCTGTTTGCCCTGGGTGGAGTTTTTGACATTTGCCTCTGGAGGGCAGCTAGGTGGTGCAAGTGGATAGAGCACCAGACCTGAAGTCAGGAGGACCTGAGTTCAAATCTGGCTCAGACATTTGACACTTCCTAGCTGTGTGACCCTGGGCAAGTCACTTAACCTCAATTGCCTCAGCAAAAAAAAAATAAAAATATATATTTGCCTCTAGATCAGTAATGTCTAGTTAGCTCTGGTACAAAGCACTAACCTTGGAATACAAAGATATATTCAAAATCTAGCACTGAAAAATTTCCAATATATTTGTATTTATTTTGTTAAGTATTTCCCAATTATGTGTAAAAAAATTTAACAATCATTTAAAAAATTCTGCGTTTCAAATTCTCTCCTTCCCTCTCACCTTCATCCCTTCCTTGAGACAGCAAGAAATTTGATAATCACTATACATGTGAAATTATGCAAAATATATTGCTACATTAGCCATGTTGCAAAAGAAAATAGATAAAAAAATCAAGAAAAATAAAGCTTAAAAAAAGAATGTTTCAATCTATATTCAGAGTTCATCAATTCTCTCTTTGCAGGTGGATAGCATTTTTTCATTATGGGTGCTTTGGAATTGTCTAGAATTATTATTTTGAAAAATAGATCTTTAATAGTTTATCAAATTTATAATATTGCTCTTACCGTATACAATATTCTTCAGGTTCTGCTCATTTCATTTTTTCATGAATTCATTATGTCTGACATTTTCTGCATCCATAAAAAATGTCACTTTCTGATCCTCAATTTTCTCATCTGTAAAATATTTGTGTGACCTATCTCACAAGGTTTTTGTGAGGGAAGCATCTTCTAAACTGCAAAACATTATATGATTGTATCATGAGATTAGAATGCATTCTATCATTTGAAGGTTTGTAGTTTCTTTATCCAGGATTCTCTGCTGTCAGAAAATGGTAAAGCTCTGTTCATCTAGAAAAACAAGTAAGTATCCTGCTTCATTGAGTGTTTTGAGGGGAGGATTAGTCTAGGTAATAGAATTTACTAATTGAGCCATTTTATTATGATTTCTCCAAATTAAATATTAGATTCCTGGAAGAATGATTATGATGCTTTTGGAAGACCTTGGAACCACTCCCAATCTCTGGCTTGGCTCGGTTTGGCTAGCCTAGATTTTAGCTTTGCCCATTTGTGGGACTAAGGCTCATTAACTTTCTTTTTTTTTTCTTTTTTTTTTTATTAAAAGCTTTTTATTTACAAAGCATATGAGTTATTTTTCTACATTGACCTTTGCAAAAACTTTTTTTCCCAAGCTTTTCCCCTCCTTCCCCCCACCCCCACCCCTAGATGACAGGTAATCTAATACATGCTAAATATGATAAATTATATGACAAATCCAATATATATATATACATATCTGTACAGTTATCTTACTGCACAAGAAACATCAGATCTAGAAAGAGAGAAGAAAAAAAAAAAACAACCTAAGAAGGAAAACAAAATGCAGGGAAATATTCACAGAAAGCGTTAAAATGCTATGTTGTAGTCCACATTCAGTTCCCACAGGCCTCTCTCTGGATGTATATGACTATCTTCATCGCTGAACAATAGGAACTGGTTTGAATCACATCATTGTTGAAGAGAACCATCAGAATTGATCATCATATAGTCTTGTTGCTGTGTATAATGTTCTCCTGGTTTTGCTTATTTCATTCAGCATCAGTTCATGCAGGTCTCTCCAGGCCTCTCTAAAATCATCCTGCTGGTTTTTCTTACAGAACAATAATATTCCATAACATTCATATACCATAATTTATTCAGCCATTCTCGAATTGATGGGCATTCTTTCAATTTCCAGTTTCTTGCCACTACAAAAAGGGCTGCCACAAACATTTTTGCACATGTGGGTCCCTTTCCCTCCTTTAAAATCTCTTTGGGATATAGGCCCAGTAGAAACACTGCTGGGTCAAAGGGTATGCACTGTTTGATAACTTTTTGAGCATAGCTCCAAATTGCTCTCCAGAATGGTTGGATCTGTTCACAGTTCCACCAACAATGTAACAATGTATCAGTGTCCCAGTTTTCCCACATCCCCTCCAACAGTTATCATTATCATTTCCTGTCATTTTAGCCAATCTGACAGGTGTGTAGTGGTATCTCAGAGTTGTCTCAATTTGCATTTCTCTGATCAATAGTGATTTGGAGCATCTTTTCATGTGATCAGAAATAGTTTCAATTTCTTCATCTGAAAATTGTCTGTTCATATCTTTTGACCATTTATCAATTGGAGAATGGCTTGAATTCTTATATATTTGAGTCAATTCTCTATATATTTTAGAAATGAGGCCTTTATCAGAACCTTTGGATGTAAAAATATCTTCCCAGTTTACTGCTACCCTTCTAATCTTGTCTGCATTCATTTTGTTTGTATAAAAACTTTTTAACTTGATGTAGTCAAACTTCTCTATTTTGTGATTAATGATAACCTCTAGTTCTTCTTTGGTCACAAATTTCTTCCCCCTCCACAGGTCTGAGAGGTAAACCATCCTACATTGTTCTAATTTGTTTGTAATATCATTTTTTATGCCTAGATCATGAATCCATTTTGACCTTATCTTGGTATATGGTGTTAGGTGTAGGTCAATGCCTAATTTCTTCCATACTAGTTTCCAATTATCCCAGCACTCATTAACTTTCTTTTTTTTTCTTTTTTCTTTTTTTTTTGCTGAGGCAACTGAGGTTAAGTGACTTGCTCAGGGTCACACAGCTAGGCAGTGTTAAGTGTCTGAGATCAAATTTGAACTCAGGTCCTCCTGACTTAAGGGCTGGTGCTCTATCCACTGTACCACCTAGCTGCCCCCACTCATTAACTTTCAATAAATATTTTGATAACTATATTTCAACATTATTCATTTCCTTTATAATCCTATTTTATTTATTTTATTCACTCAAAACTCTTCTAAGAAGGGTTCTATAGATTTCACCATATTACCAAAAGGGTCCAGAGAATAAAAGCAATAACCATTAGTATATTTTCCTAGTGGCAAATTTTGAAGGAGTTAAGGAGTTTAAACAAATTGGACCCCAAATATAGATTTTTTTTTAATTAAAGCTTTTTTATTTGTATAACATATGTATGGGTAGTTCTTCAGCATTGATCTTTACAAAGCTTTCCATTACAAGTTTTACCCCCAGTCCCCTCCTCTCCCCTAGATGGCAGGAAGTCCACTACATGTTAATAATGTTAAAATACTTGACAAGTTGTGCAAGAAAAATCCTATCTACAAGAAAAAAAAAAAGAAAAGCAGAGAAAGGAAACACAATGCAAGCAAACATCAATAGAGAGCATGAAAATGTAATGTTGTGGTCCACATTTCATATACCTCTCTCTGGGTGTATATGGTTTTCTTCACTGAACAATTAGAACTGGTTTGAGACAATTCTTTGTTGCAGAGAGCCATGTCCATCAGAATTGATCATCATGTAATATTGTTGTTGTGTAATATTGTTGTTGCCAAATATAGATTTAGATGGTAATAACAATAATAACTCAGTACTTTAAGTTTATAATGTTCTTCCCTCACAACAACCCTGAAATGGAAAGTAAATAAGAATAGCTTCTCTTTTTCTTCTAGATGCTCTTTCATCATTTATTGCAGGGGGAAAAAAATCACTTGGTATTTAACCTTTTGTTGACAAAATATAAAGTCCTTGAGTGAGTAACTGATTTATATTTACCTTTGTATCCCCAGTACATAGCAATTAATTTGTATATGGTGTCTTCATTGGTTGATTTATTGATTGACTAGTGATAAGCTTCTTCTAACTTAGCCAGACTGGTCCTCCCTTCAGAAGCACATAATCCATTTCCAAAACCATACTTGAAATCTTTCCAGCTCAGTAGGCTCTGTCAGAATTTATGATCTCCTGATATGACCTTAAAGAGCCTAAAATCCTCTCCAAGCTAAGACAAGGCACTGGAGAACTTTAGTGGAAAAAAATATGCAATAAATTAAATTATAACTTCACAAGAGAAAAATTGTCCAACCAGCCCTTAGGGATGTTTTTTTTGCCCAATGAATAATACTACTGGTATCAGGGAGATGTCCAGCTGCAACTAAGGTAAGAGATATTGGAAGGCAACTGCAATCAGACACCTGGGCACTCAATAACAAGGTTGCCAAGGGCTTCACATTGTGCTGAGAACCATATCAAAATAAAAGCCTCTTTATTCTTCTGGTATCTGCCTAACCTACAGATCACATCTTTTTGCTTGCTTCTCAACATCAATTGACCTTGAAGATGACTCATCCTTTTGGGATGGATCCTGCCTTTTACCTCTGATCCCTCAGCTCAGCATCTGATATCTCTGGTAAGGAGTCTACCAGTTTTGCATGACTATTCTAGTGATGCTTTTCTCTTCATGAGCAGGAACCTTTCCTAGCTTCTTGGCTACAGAACTCACAACGAGACTGTGCTATTTGAATCCCCCAAACTGGCAAATCTCTATCTCTCACCCCACCTAGAGAGACAGGTCTAAGAGGAAAAATATAGAAACTAATTCATACCTGGCACAGAAAACTGTAATTATACTGGAAAAGTCACTAGCCTCTGATGTTTCTCCCTTACAGATAATGCAAGCTCTCTGTTTTAGATGGACACTATTTAACACAACAAAGAATGGTTCACTTATTCCTATGATTTTTTTTAACATAAATCTATGTTATATTTCTTCATATGTGAAGGATTAATTTCTCCCAGATCATATTTGTCTCTTTCTACAGAGCTGATTTTTGAGTATGGCCTTTCCTCTGGTCCCTATCTTGAGCATTTTTTATCTTTTCTTCTCTTTTTAGCTTAATTAGAGTTTATCTATAACAACTATTCTTTAAGTGACCCACATGGACTGCAAAGAGATAACACAGTTTTTAGCCTAAAGGAAGAGGGCCCTTAGGTCCATGTGGTCTTTTGTAGTTTAGGAAGTTTATTAAAATAGGTTACTAGTAAACCAGCATTATGTAGCTCTTGAGTTCCATGTTAGAGAAAATTATGTAATGATTTTACCAGAAAGGATGTTTAACTTGTTTAAATTCTGTGTTAAATATTTAAGCTTACTATTCAATTCTACCATGTCACTCTGTGGATGCAATCAATATAGTACACAATATTTATAATCAACAATATTTATAATCAATTATGAGTTTTCATTCTCCTTTTTTATGGGTATATATGTATATACATATATATATAGAGAGAGAGAGAGACAGAGAGACAGAGAGAGAGAGAGACTTACATTAAAAAGGAGCAAATTCAATTTGATATTCATTAAGTAACTACTTATGACAAGAACTGTTCTAAGTCACTGTAGGTAGTAAGAAAGATAACTGAGACATAATCTCTGATCTCTAGGAACTTGTTAGAGTGATATGGTCTTTATATAAATAGCTATTATGAAGTAAAACATAAGCATATTAATAACTTATGAAAAAACATAAGCACATTAAAGACATGCAAAATAGTACACAAAGTCAGAGGATGAAATTTTATTTCCAACTTGGAGAGTATGGTTAGCAGAAGTTTCATACGGTAGATGTGCAATATAGTAGATGGAGTTCTTAGACTGGAGTCAGGAAGACAAAGTCAAATCCATCCAGTACCACAGATTTACTAGCTACATGAACCTGGACTAGTCACTTAACAGGACTACCTCAGTTTCCTCAACTGAAAAATAAGAACAATCATAGCACCTATCTTCAAGGACCGAAGGAGACACTATTTATAAGGACTTTAGTATAGTTGCTGAAACATAAATCCTCGTTTTCTTCTTCTCTTAGTATTTAAGCTGCATCTTGAAGGAGAAATAACATTTCAATGGACAGAAATGAGGAGAGAGCCTTCTAGGTATAGGATTTAGTGTGAACAAAAGCATAGATGCTAGAAAAAAAATAAGATGAGTCTGGGGGGAGGCAAATAGTACAAGTTAAGTAGTAATATGGAGAAAGATAAATAGAAAGGAAGATGCTTAATTGTGAAGCGTCTTGGAGGCTATGGCATTTCAACTTTATTTTGTAGGTAATAAGGAGCTGTCACAGGATTTTGAGCATAGTCGACCTGAAAAGATTTCTAGAGAAGAATGGAAAGAATAGGATGATCACATAGGATTAGAGCCCCCATTCCCACCCCAGAGAAGTATTTTAGCATGACTTTAGTATATATAGGCAATGCTTTTCTTGCAAAACATTATCTCAGAAGTTCGGGGGGAAAAGCCTCTGATAAATTGCATTTGAGTTTTTAGAGTATCAAATATTTATAAAAAAAAAAAACAATTTGAGATCCTGACTGAAGCATCTGTATTTCATTATCTCCAGATTTCCCAGTGTGATAACTTCTTGGCTATAATTGCCTCATGCTGGAAGCATCCCAAGGCCAGTTCCAAGTATCAGATCAAAGATCTTTACCCAGAAGCTTCTAATGTTCCCCAAGGTCTCCCTGGCTTATGGAAGCCTCTCTTGGGCTGATTTGTGTAATGGGTAACCTTTCAATCTGGCTGTGTTCAGGTCTGGCATATCACAGAGAAATCCTTTTAGACCATGGAAATGATTTTTTACAAATGCAGCCCTTTTAGCACAATCTCTAATACAGGCAAACTTGGCAGATAATTGATTTACATACTACTTACAAGGAGATGTTGAAGTTATTAAAGAAAATGATAGAGAGGGAAGGAATTTTGAGCTCCTGAAAATTGTGGATATTAATTCTAAGTGAAATCACCTAATGGCTGCCAAACACACATACCTACTTTCTTCCTGAGACCACAAAGCAATGAAGATTTCTGTAGCAATGGGTTTCAAGAACCATGTAGTAGTGACTTATATTTATTCATTCTCTGGACAGTTCAAAATTTTTGAAAAGTATCATTTTTTTTATTAGAACAAATTACCATAAGTTTTAGCTGACACAGTAGCCAATATTTTTTAAAAAAACAATTTTCTCTGGGGGCTAATCTTTTGATTTAGGAGAAGAAAAGAAAAAGATGTTTTGCTAAATCCTTTGCTGAGGAGATTTTTAACCTTTTCCTGTGTCATAGATACCTTTGAATATCTAATGAAACATATGGATCTCTTCTCAGAAGGCTGTTTTGAAAAAAAAATAAAGAAAACATTAAATTTCAGTTAGAAGTTAGTAAAAAAAAAAGGATGTAATTTCCACCTATACTTTGAAATGTGTCCATGAGGTTTGTGAACCCCAGGTTAAATTTTTCTTTAGGGGTTTCATCTAATGATATCAAGTTGGAGAAAATGGTTGGGGGCTGGTAAGATAACAAGAGGCTCATTTCTTTATAAATATATTTGGAAACAGAAGAGACAGTCTGTTCCATATGGATGGCAAATAAAAATAAGAGAGAGTAGTGGGTAGAGTGATGGACTTGGAGACAAGAAGAGAACGGTGTCTAATCTCACCCCTGACATTTCCTAACAAGTTCCTTCCCTTCTCTGAGCTTCTGTTCCTTTGTCTATAGCACAAGGCTAGTAATAGGTGTCATATCTACCTCACCAGGTTGTTGTGAAGCACAAATGCGGCATTTTTATGGTACTTTATAAATGCCAGGCATAGTGTAACAAGTCCTGGGAAGGAGTTGACCGGCCACCTGGAGATTTGTAGGTCTCTGAGGTTGGGAAGAGGAGACCTAAAATGAACCTCCGGCAGCAGGGTAGTGGGGCAAGGAATGGTGGCAGAGATTTTTGAGAAACAGCTACAATGGGAGTTTGGGTACTTTTGAATAGGAGGAGAAAAGAAAGAAGTGGTAGTGCTGGTGCAATTTTTAGTGGTTTACAATTCATGTATGTCCTTTTAAGTGGATTTACAAATTATATTGTCTAATTTTAATCAAGCTTTCACAAAGTAAGAGTGCTAATCTGGTTTAGATGCATCTCCTTTGTCTACTCTTCCCCTACTCCAAGATGTTAGCATACAGGCTTGGGGAGGCTAGAATGTTCCAGGAAATAAGACACAGATTAAAGATAATTCTAAGAAGTGCACAATTAATAAGAAAATGGCAGAGCTGAAATTTCTCCTATGCATACTGTTAATTCTTTGTTAGTTACATTAGGAGATTAAAAATAATGATTTAATTAGATCTGACAAGAAAGACAAAAAGTTTATCAAAATTATTTGAAATATGAAATTAGATCCACTCTCATTTTCAATGAACTTCATCTATAGTGAATCCTAAGCTTTGAAGTATTAACCTTAAAACAGTTAGGTGGTACAATGGTTGGAGAATTGGGTCTGGAGTCAGGAAATCCAAAAATTGCCTCAGGCACTATGTGATCTACTTAACCTCTGCTTGCCTCAGTTTCCTCAACTTTAAAATGCACCTTAATAGCACCTACCTCACAGGGTTGTTATGAGAATTAAATGAAATAATATTTTTTAAATGCTTAGCACAGTGCTTGACATATAGTAATTGTCATATAGATACTTATTCTATTCTCTTTCTTCCCTCTCTCCCCATTAGCTAATGATAATGTGAAGCCATCAAAACTAAGCTTTTATTGCTAAAAATTATAAAAATGTATCACCTTCAAAAAACTCTCTTATCTGAACACTTTTAAAAACTTGAACACAGAATTTTCTAGGCTGTTTATAAATCTTCCAAATGATATCTGTCAGGAGGCTTAAACTCATTTGTTAGAAATATTAAAAAGCAATACTTTATGATTGATTTGGAAGAACAACTGATTGAAAGTAGGGAAAATGGACCTTTAGTAGTTGCATTTTGTCAAAAACCTTTGCATAATTAGTGGATTACTTTAAAAAAATGAGTGATTTAAAATCAATACAATCAATGATTCACAAGACTCATGTAGAAAAATAATATCCTCTTAGTGATAAACACTGCAGATTGAAGCATTTATATTTCACTTTCTGCGTTTCATTGAGTGACGAAAAATTATGGCTGAGAAGCCCCAAGACTGGTACTTTCATAGTTAAATGTTCCCATTGAATAGGAATGTTGACAATGTAGAAGAGACTTTAATAGGACCAAAAGCATTCTCCATGTTTGAAGTATAATATAAATGCTTGCTATTACTGATATCCACAAAATATTACAAGATCCAAAAGAAGGCTCTAAGAATATTGGACAGATTCTTTTTTTTTAAATTTTATTTGCATAACATATGTGTGGGTAATTCTTCAACAATAACCCTTACATACTAGAATTTCAAGGGGATTAATGAAAAAAAAGGCTGAAGATGGTGGACTTGCTGTACCAGATCTAAAACTATATTATAAAGCAGTGGTCATCAAAACCATTTGGTACTGGCTAAGAAATAGAGTAGTCGATCAGTGGAATAGGATAGAATCACAAGACAAACTAGGCAATAACTATAGCAATTTGGTTTTTGATAAACCCAAAGACCCCAGCTTTTGGGATAAGTATTCACTATTTGACAAAAACTGCTGGGAAAACTGGAAACTAGTGTGGAAGAAATTAGGGCTTGACCCACATCTAACACCACATACCAAGATAAGATCTAAATGGGTTCATGATCTGGATATAAAGAGTGATTTTGTAAACAAGTTAGAGGAACATAATATAGTTTACCTCTCAGACCTGTGGAGATGGAATAAATTTATGTCCAAAGAAGAACTGGAACTTTTAATTGAAAACCAGATAGATAACTTTGACTATATTAAATTAAAAAGTTTTTGTACAAACAAAATCAATGCAGACAAGATTAGGAGGGAAGCAATAAATTGGGAAATCATCTTTACATTTAAGGGTTCTGATAAAGGTCTCATCTCTAAAATATATAGAGAATTTTCTCATATTTATAAAAATTCAAGCCATTCTCCAATCAATAAATGGTCAAAGGATATGAACAGACAATTTTCAGAGGATGAAATTAAAACTATTTATAGTCATATGAAAAGGTGCTCCAAATCACTATTGATCAGAGAAATGCAAATCAAGACAACCCTGAGATACCACTTCACACCTGTCAGATTGGCTAAAATGACAGGAAAAGTTAATGATGAATGTTGGAGGGGTTGTGGGAAGGCTGGGACACTGATGCATTGTTGGTGGAGCTGTGAACGGATACAGCCATTCTGGAGAACAATTTGGAGCTATGCTCAAAAAGTTATCAAACTGTGCATACCCTTTGACCCAGCAGCATTTCTATTGGGCTTATATCCCAAAGAAATCATAAAGGAAGGAAAAGGCCCCACTTGTGCAAGAATGTTTGTGGCAGCCCTTTTTGTAGTGGCTAGAAACTGGAAATTGAATAGATGCCCTTCAATTGGAGAATGGCTGAATAAATTATGGTATATGAATGTTATGGAATATTATTGTTCTGTAAGAAATGACCAGCAAGACGATTTCAGAGAGGCCTGGAGAGACTTACATGAACTGATGCTGAGTGAAATGAGCAGAACCAGGAGATCATTATACACAGCAACAACAGTACTATATGACGATCAATTCTGATGGACATGGCTCTCTTCAACAATGAAATGTTTCAAACCACCTCCAATTGTTCACTGAAGAAAGCCATATACACCCAGAGAGAGGGATGCGAAATGTGGACCACAACATAACATTCTCATACTCCTTGATTGATGTTTGCTTACATTGTGTTTCCTTTATCTGATATATCGTTCGTGTGGATAAGATTTTTCTTGCACACCAATGATAAGTTTGGAAGTATGTATACATATATTCGATTTGCCAATATTTTAACGTGATTAACATGTAGTGGATATCCTGCCATCTAGGGGGAGGGGTGGGGAGTTGGGGGGAAAAATTTGTGGCAGAAAACTATGTAAGGGTTATTGTTGGGGAATTACCCACACATATGTTATTCAAATAAAATAAAAATTTAAAAAAAAATAAAAAAAAAAATAACCCTTACATAGCTTTCCGTTACAAATTTTCCCCCCAACTCCCCACCCCTCCCCTAGATGGCAGGATATCCACTACATGTTAATTATGTTAAAATATTGGCAAATCGAATATATGTATACATATTTCCAAACTTATCATTGCTGTGCAAGAAAAATCTT
>JAJPUD010027442.1:0-15555 GCA_023553655.1 Myrmecobius fasciatus | reverse complement strand
GTTCATTTTTATAAATGAGGAAACTGAGGCAAATAGGACTAAGTGACTTGCTCAGGGTACATGGCATATATATATATATATATATATATATATATACATATATATGGAAAGTCAAGTGAGAAGAATCAGCAAATTACTATGCACAATAAGGTCAACATTGCATTGATAGTCAAATGTGAAAGATTTAACTAGATTAATATAACAATCCAAGACAATTCCAAATGCTGAAAAAGTGCTATTCACCTCTGAAAGAGAACTAATGAATGCAAATGGTAGTAAATTTTTCTTTATTTTTTTTCTGTTTTTAATGGAAATAAGTTTTGTTTGATTTCAAATGTATAACTGGCATATTGTTTGTTTTCTCGGTGTGTGTGGAAGAGAGTAAAGAGAAAGAAAAAATAGGAACTAGTATTATAATATGTTAAAATAATTAATTAAAATATTTTAAAAAATGTTCACAGAACCCTTTGGTTTAGATGGAGTAGTTGCAAGTTGTGAGGAAATCCTGAGAGAAGAAAAAGAAGGTAAGTCAATAAGATGATGAGTTTGCAGTTCAGACAGTTATTGGCCCCATAGAAGGGTAGACCTAGAAATAGAAAAAGACAAAAACAAAAAACATAATAAGCTGGCAGATACAGCAGCCAAATCTACTGTACTTGATAAATTTCCATTTCAGGATTTACTTAGATGTCTCTAACCACAACAGTCTAGTGAATACCTGGAATAAGAACATTACAGAAATGGACCAGCTCCAAAAAATTGTTCAATGGGTCTGGATAGGCTACGAAGTCCAGGAACAGCTGCTCGCTAGCCCTAAAATTCATTGGACACCCATTAGCAATAGCTTCGCATAGACTAATCCACTTGGAGAAAAATTGCCTGGTTCATTGTTTTAGAAAGTAGTCAATTGTTCTCTTCTGTAAAATAGAGTAACTCCCCCTTGTGCTTTTTAATTTGAAAATGCTGGTAAACCTTTAAAGACAGGGCAAATTCAGGAAAAATGACCCCATGGTCTCTTAGGGAATCTATGATTAGACTTTTTGAAATTACCAACATCTAAAGGATATGAACATGTTTTGTTTGTCACTGGAACATTTTCTGGTTGGTAGGAGGTCTTTTTTTATTTGAAAGTCAACGCCATTACAGTAGCCTGGAGTTTTTGTGTAAGCTATTTTCTAAATGGAGAATTCTGTATCAAGTATTCAATAACTGGGGAATTCATTTCAAGAGCTCCTTTAACAGCTTCTCACTCTTCAAATATTCCACTGCCCACATTACCAAATAGAGCTCAGGGAAAATGACAAGCTAATAGAGCTCAGAAACTCAAACTGGTCAAATTAAGTGAAAACATTTATCTTCCTTTGCTGAAGGTGCTCCAAAATATCTTTGGGATACTCAGGTCCACGCTTCAAGTATCACACTCTTTTTCTTTTTATCAAATTGTGACTAGCTAGCCAACGAGACCACTGTCAGCATATTCATGTCAGATACTATTCAAATTCATTATACAGAATGTGACTACTCTAAAACTCTGTTAGAAATTTCCCAGACTCATCCTGTCAAAATATCAATAGTCAATTAGTAGTAGTACAATGAGATCATCACCAGAAGACATTAGCTGTACTTTAGAGTCAGAGATATGAATTACCTTTCTATGCATGTAGTCTAGCCACATGTGTTCTCAAACTGAAGGTATTTGTCTTATGAGTTGGATACTTAGGAAAGGTAAACAATAGCTACTGCACAATCAATCATCTTAAAAAAATTGTCAATTTGAGTAATTATTGTTCTGATCTTGTAAATAAATTTGTTCCCAGGCATGGTTCTCTATATGTGGTCTTTTACAGAATAACTTTAGAATGAGCTAAGAAAAACCAAATATGTTTTTCTTGTGTCTTGGGGGTTGGTAAGTGACACAGAATCTTAGGGAAGCTGGTTTCTGAGTAACAAGGACTTAAATAGAGAAGCAAAGTTCAAAGAATGAATATATATGACTAATATATATGCTTTTTTGTTAGTATAGAAGCTATAGCTATGGATCCACTTCACAGTCTAATAATTCAATTGATATTCTTCACAATAGTTATTTGTATCTAGCTATTTCACTTGATAGAAAGTAGACACAACCAAAACGAACTGCAACAATAACACCATATTACAGAAAGAGCAAAATATAAAGTCATAAAGTAGACACATTGGAATGATTCGCATAGAAAGACCTGATGGCACCAAGTGATCACAGTAATTTTGTAGATTTAATGACAAGTGGACCCCAGAACAAAATTCAATGTTGTTTTCCCTCCAGAAATATCTATCATTACTGGCAAAAGATAAAAGTTACTATTAAAGAAATAGAGCAGAAACATAAAGAAAACAATACCACAAAGATCAGTGGATGAATTGTGTCCAAGTCTAGCTCTACTTAGCTACCTCAGATCATGAAGAAATGTAATGAATAAAACAAAACTAAAGCAACAATAACAAGAACAGAGAGGGGGGATAATCTCATTTTTAAAAAAAGGCAGTTTAGTCATCTGCAAGAGAAGGGGAATACAAAAGCAATTTCTGGGGCTCCCTCCATTTCTCAAATCGATGATTCATATTCTGTGGAGTTCTATTTCTTAAAAAAATAAAACAAATGACTCAAATTTGTAGCATGTCCTTTTGTTTACTTATGTAATAACTATAGGGGAAATGGTAGAAAGTGGAGAAAAGATACAAATAATTTCATCTTAAGACTGTTCATAAACATTTGTTTTTCATAGATCAAACTTAAAATATTTGCCTAACAAATTAACATGGAAAAGTTATTATTTTCCAGCGATTTCAGTCATGTCTGACTCTTTGTGACCTCATCTGGGGTTTTCTTGATATAGATGCTGTTGTGATTTGCCATTTCCTTCTTCAGTTTATTTTACAGATTAAAAATTGAGGAAAATAAGGTTATGTGACTTGCCCAAGATCACATATTTAGTAAATGTCTGAGGCTAAATTTGAACCCAGGAAAATGAGCCTTGCAAGCTCTCATCCTGGCACTTTATTCACTGCACCACCTTGCTGCTTAATTGGAAAAATGATGTTGACATTCTTGATGTGCCACCTAATTGCCTAACTGGAAGAGTTATACAACATTAATGTTGACATTTTGAAGTGAAATCAAATAAGGGAAGAAGGTTGCAGCTAGATGGAATGATTCCTTACTAGGTCTTCTAGGGGAGGCAAACAAAGGAGTTGACTGAACTCCTATTATATGCCTAAAGGCAATAAAAATAACCCATGAGACATCATAACATTTTACCTGATAATTCTTATGAAAAAAAGGCAAAAAAAATGAAGATAAATGTATCTTGTGTGTCAATATGTTTTTGAAGAGGATGGAAAGTAACCATATAAATAATTTGACAAGAATCTAATCCTTAACTCTGATCTTGGAAAAATCATTTACTTTCCCTCGGTCTCACTATCCTCATTTGCAAAATATGGATTGTTGATAATTTCTAAAATCCCATATAGCTCTACATGAATGAGACTTTCTTAAATAAGTTACTTACTTAACTAGCAAAGTTACTGAGGATATCTTAAAAAAGGAATCCAATGTCATGAATAAATCTTATTGTACAGATTGTAAGAGAGCTTGGAAATAATTTTAAAAAAGAAAACACTAATACTATATTATATATAATAGTATATAGTATTACATGCAATACTATATACCAATCCTAATCCTAATATTAATACAACTATATGGCCATAAATGAGAATGAAGTGATTGAAATACTGCCACAGACATTAGATTTATTAAGAAGAAAAATGGAAGGAAGATATAAGGGGAAAAAATTGTTAAATAACAAAAAATTAATTGTTACAGCAGGAATTGAGATAATGTAATAAAGAGCTTGATTCTTTGAACAGCAGAAAGTCAGAGAGAAATAAGAGGTTCAGAGACTGAACAGCAAATATTAATTTGTAATCAAAGATGGAAACATTGAAAGGATTCTTGAAGTTTCCCCAAGCTAATGCCCTTGGCCATTAAGACAAGTTTTTCTTTGATTAAATAATTATCACATTATTGTATGTAATTATTGTAATCAAAGAAAAACACAAAGAAAGACCCTGATTTATATATTTCAGAAAATGATCCAAATAAGTAACTAGAATTATTGGGGGAAGAGGAGAGAGTAATAAATCAATAGATTCCAGAGGACATAATCAATGAGGAACATAGAAAACAAGTCACTAAAATAGCGTCTTGGAGATTTGGTATGAAGAAAATCTTACAAATATTCAGGAGGAATAAGCTTATATTTTGAGAAATAGAAATTTGAATTTAGCAATATTAATTATCGTTGATGATACATTAAAGGAAACTTGGAATATGACATGTCAAAAAGCAAATGAAATCACAACTGTTTCAAATATCCAAGAAAGTTGAGCTGACTTGTATAGAAATGAAAGATGCACCTTTCATGGAACCATAGAATTTATCTAATTCCTTTTTTTAGAAAACTAAATTCTAGAAAGTCTTTTGAAATGCAAATGAGGTACTAGAAGATAGATGGCTGGGTCCATATCGCATGAAAAGACTCATTGAGTTAAACAAAGTTTAATTCAGCATTTGCTTCGAAAAAGGTATTGTATCAGATTGGAGAATTCTTACCATAAAAGGGAATAGTATTTATGCTAATAAAGCTTACATCTTGAATTCGAGTATTATTTCTATACAAATAACATTTAACTATATATAATAGTATAAAATGTAATTTCAATGGAGCAAGATCACAAAAAATTGGATCAGAAAAGACCTTTGGTAGAAAATAGCACCTGAGATGAATTTCATTCTAAAGAACAGATATATGCAGGAAATATATAAACATATGAGAACAACCTCAGTGAAGGTATTAAAAACACAATTAAAAATGGAATTACGGAAGCCATTTAGGAAGATATTTCAGGAGATAATGAATATTTGATCTAGAAAAAAAATCTGCATTAGTGGAGAAAAGGGAATGGGTATTGAAGATCTTGTCCAGGTAGCATGAACAAGAGTTGGAAGCTAAAAAGATATTGAGGAGGAAGCACAAAGAAGAGTCAAGGATGATTTTAAGGATGGTCATCTGAATGACAGGAATGATGGTAGTATCTTTAACAGAAATAGGAAAGTTTTTAGGAAGGATAGGTTTTGGGGGAAATTGTTTAAGTTCTACTTTAGATATGCTGAGTTTGAAATGACTTCAGAATATATATATATATATATATATGTATGTATATATAAAACAAACAAACTACTTTATATTATATGGCATGAAGAAAGACATTAGGACTGCATAGGTAGATGTAAAAGTCACTTTCATAGAGATGGGAGCTGGTGAGATTGCCAAGGGAGAATATGTTGAAAAAATTGGAAAGAGGATCCAGGAAATTATCTTGGTATGAGTAAAACCTGGGAGGTAATGCTGCTATGGATATTCGGGTTAGCAGATATTTCATATGGATGAAATGGATGGATGAAAAACATGTTGCGACTAGGTGATGATGATAGAAGCAGAAGTATCATAAACTTTCAAGATAGAGAGCGTAGGGCACTTATCAGCTAACCAGAAAGAGATTAAAAGAGACAACTGTGCTAGAACTGGACACAACAAATCCATTGTCTATATCCACTTCTGGGTCACAGTTTAAGGGTGAAGAACACTTTTGGTAAAAAGGGAGCAAGAGCTCTGAGATGCAGCATCACTTTTGTTTACAAACCATAAGGGTCCCTGAGGAACAATATCATTTCTGGTCTAAAGGATGCAGGGGCTATGAGAAGCAGTATTAATTACAATCCTAAGAGATGACTTGATATCTTATATTCACAGTATAAAATAGAAATGGAAGAAATCCATTGCTCATTACCCAAAAGTGATCCCAAGGAAAACTCCCAGTAATATTATAGGCATATTCCAGAGTTCCCAAGTCAAAGAGAAAATACTCTTAAAAGCCAGAAATAAATAATTCAAATACTCTGTGTTACAGTCAGAAGCACAGCTCATTAAACTAGTTGAATGTTTGAGATGTGATTCTGGAAGGCAAAGCAGCTGGAATTACAACCAAGAATAATTAACTCAGCAAAAGTGAGTATACTCTATCAATTTTAAAAATGGATATTTAATGAAAGAGAAGATTTTTAAGCTTTCATTATGAAAAGAACAGATCTTAGTTAAAAATCTGACTATTATAAAAGATTCAATAGAAGCATAAAAAGTAAAATAAAAGAGAAAACATAAGAATTTCATAAGATTAAACTATTTAACTTTTTACATGGGAAGATGACACATGGAACTTTTAAAAACTTTATTATTATTAGGGCTGATAAAAGGCTTCTACACAGATGGAAGTTGTGGGAATAGATAAATTATGTTGAGATGATGTAAAAAATGGATGGGTAGGAAAAAGGAATGTCCTACAAGAAGGGAAAAGGGAGAGGAAGTACGGGAGAAATTATCTCACTTAAAAGAGGTACAGAAGAAAGAGTTTTATAGTGAAAGGAAAAAAGGTTAAGAGGGTAGACAATATTAGAAACTCATTCATGTCTAAATTGTTTTAAGGGGGAATATATGTACACACACATACACTCATACACACACACATTTCCTAAATTTTGAATAAAAATCTCTTACCCAACAGAGATGTAGGAGGGGAATGGGATAACAAATGAGGAATAATAAAAGGGAGAACATATAAAAGAAGAAAGTGGTAAGAATCAACACAGACTTTATAGGAGAAACAGGATATATAGAGAGAAACAGAAGAAAATAGGATGGAGGCCTACACAAATCATCAGCATTTCTATATATTTCTGACAAAGTCCAGCAGTAAGAGATAGAAAGAGAAAATCCATTTTAAGCAAAGGTAGACAAAATAAAATATTTGGGATTTACCTGACAAGATAAACTCAGAAAGTATATGAACATAATTATATGATTTCCCACACAAATAAAACTAGATCTAAATAATTAGAACAATATCAATTGCTCATGGGTAGGCTAAGCTAATATAATAAAAATGACAATTAAACATACATTCACCTACTTGTTCAATGCTATACAATCAAACTGCCAAAAATTATTATATAGAACTAGAAAAAAAATGTTCATCTGGAAGAGCAAAAGGGCAAAAATATGAAGGAAATTAATGAAAAAAATACAAAGGATGGTGGCTTAGAAGTACCAGACCTGAAACTCACCAAAACCATTTGGTACTGGCTAAGAAATTGAGTGGTGGATCATTGGAATAAATTAGATATACATGACACAATAATCAATAATATAGCATATAGTAATCTAGTATTTGATAACCCCCCCAACTCAAGCTTCTGGAATAAGAACTCACTATTTCACAAAACTCGTTGGGAAAACTGGAAAATAATATGTCACAAACTCGGCATAGACCTACACCTCACTCCCCATATCAAAATAAGGTAAAAATGAGGGCATGATTTGGGCATAAATGATGATACCATAAACAAATTAGGAAAACAAGGAATAAAAATTGTCTATCAGATCTTTAGAGAAAGGGGGGATTTGTGACCAAAGAACTAGAGAACATTATAAAATTCATTACATTAAATTTTTTAAAAAAATTGCACAAAGCCAATGCAAACAAGATTAAAACGAAAGTACAAAATTGGGGGGAAATTTTATAGCCAGTATTTCTGATAAAGGTCTCATTTCTAAAATATATAAAGAACTGTGTCACATTTATAAGAATGTTATTTGACCAATTATCAAATAATATGAACAGACAATTCTCAGATGATAAAATGATAAAAAGATGACTTTGATAGTCATCTGAAAAAATGCTCCAAATCACTATTTATTAGAGAAATGCAAATTAAAACAGCTTTGAGTTATGACCTCATACTTCTCAGATTGGCTAAGATAAGAGAAAAAGATATGGATAAATTTTGGAAGGAATGTAAGGAAACTGGGATATTAGTGCATTATTGGTGGAGTTGTGCAATAATCCAACCACTCCAGTGAGCAATTTGGAATTATGCCCAAAGAACTATCAAACTGTGCATTCCCTCTGACCCAGCAATACCACTACTAGATCTGTATCCCAAGGAAATCATAAAGGAGGAAAGAGGACCCACATATTCAATGTTTGTAATAGTTCTTTTTATAATGGCAAACAATTGGATAATGAATAGATGCCCATCAATTGGGAAATGGCTGTATAAGCCATGAAAGTAATGGAATATTATTGTTCTATAAAAATGATGGTTCATAAAAGGAAACAGATAGCAGAATGGAATAGAAACCACAATTCAATAATATGTTGTTTGTAAGAAAACACCCACAGTCTTCTGGGTATAGATAGCTCTCTTCACCACAGGATCATTGGAACTGTTCTGAATCATCTCATTGTTGAAGAGAGTCATGTCCATCAGAATTGATCATTGTATAATCTTGTTGCTGTGTACAATGATCTCCTGTTTTTGCTCTTTTCATTTAGCATCAGTTCATGTAAGTCTCTCCAGTCCTCTCTGAAATCATCCTGCTGATCATTTCTTACAGAACATTAATATTCCATAAAATTCATATACTATAACTTATTCAGCTATTCTCCAACTGATGGGCATCCACTCAATTTCCAGTTTCTTGCCCTTATCAAAAGGGCTGTCACAAACATTTTTGACTGTATAGTAATTTTAAATGGTTTCTAAAACTATATTGATTAATACGGCTGAAAATAGTAGAGTTTTCCTATTTTTAATCTTTTGATATAACTTAATGGAAGATGTTATTTCAGTGGGAATGAGAAAAAGCTAGCAGCAAAGTCACTGTAAAACTATTAATAGAACCAATTAGAAAAGAAAGTATAAGAAATACCTGTCAGAAATTAAGGAAGACCAACATCTTACATTATATTTCACAACAAATTCAAAAAGGAAAAAGCCAAAGAGCTATTCCCCAATAGATAAATGGTTAAAAAAAAAGAAGGCCTTTTCTCTGTTAAAAAAAATCTAGCATTTTAAACTTAAATTCAGGCTCAATTTGGGGCAATCCAGAATAAATATTGGTCTCTTTCATATGATATCCCCTTTAGTATATTAGAAAGAAGTGTCACATTTTCCCTATGACATTTATTTTTATCATTCAGCTAATTCTTTAGTCTGATGATTATTCTCCATAAAGCATGATCTCAAGTTCACTTATTTTCTTGATCACATTCCTCTAGATATCTAATTTATCAACCTTCTCTCTGGTAATGATCATAATCAAATCAAACATCTTAAAGATCTTAAATTAATTCTGTTCCAATCTCTTCTCCCAGTCCTACTCCAAATGTTAAGATTGGCTCTTATTCCCCTTTTAAACTGTCACTAGATATCTATAGTTCCTTTTACTTGAATTGTTACTAATATCCATTAAACTATAGGCACATCCCTGTTTCTCTAATCAGACTTTTGATTATAATTCTACTAAAATGATATACACACAAACATTTTTATGTGTGAATGTGTGCATATTGACATTTCCCCTTGCCCGTGGCTTACATGATAACATAGTACAGGAACTACTTTTATTTCTCTCCATCCTTCCATTTCTGTTTCCTTTAAATGTCTCTCTCTCTTATGTTGCATAATTTAAAGAAATTTTCACTCACTTCTATTCTCTTAACTATTGTTTTTTTTCTTTTTCTGATTCTTTGTGTAATTCACTGCTCACTGTGTTGATAGGTAGAGAAGTGTTCATGAAGCAGGTTGAATGTATGCTAGGCTGATTTCTTATGTTATTTTTTTTTGACTTGTCAACATTTCAACATTTTTAAGGTCATGAGAAAATGTAGATAGAACCAGATACCCTGCTCTGACTGGAACTTTGAGCTTTTAAACTCTGAGCTTTTTCAAAACAAATTTCAAACCATAAACAGTTTTCTTTTATGTTCCTTTCCTTTATATGTCTACTCAAGTAAAATAGTTTGCTAGTTGCTGAGGGTATGTTTGTGTTGTAGTTAGAAGTTATTGAAAGCATTTGAGTAAAGGAGATAGAAAAGTGCTGACAATTACTTTTCTTTCTACTATAAAACTGTACTGTAATTGAAAAAAATCTTTTCAAAGCATTTGAATATATTTCTAAATGTTTCAAATCCCTTTCAAGCAATGAGTAACTTTTTTCTTTTAAACTCATTTTCAATTTTAAATAGCTAAGTTGTGTTTCCAAAATTGGATAGGAGGCTGCCATATAAAGGGTGTTCTGATAAAACTCCTTCCTTTTCATATGACCTGCCAGAACTCTAAGCTAGAGGAAGTATATGATTTGAGAGTGTTTTTTTAAATGTAGTTCTGTCAAATAAATCATGGATTATCTTTTTTTCCCCTACAGGAAAATAATAGACAGGAGAAGTTTTTCTTTACTTAGATGTTTCAAGTGATTTTATTATTTCAGAAAAGTCCCTGAAAATTGGGGCTTGTGTCATATAAGTAAAGGAAGGAAGGAAGGAAAGAAAGGAAGGAATATTACTAATCATTTAGTGTAAGATATACCTTAACAGAAGTTCATTCTACAACATTATTGACAAGTGATCTTCCATAGCTTATTAAAAAAAAGAAAATATATTGAGCTAAGCAGAAATTAGAGCAAAAAATGCTCAATAGGAATTTGGAAATCTCATGTATATGAATTATATCCTGCAAGAAAGCCATAAATTAACATGTTAATATACATGTAATGAATGTGTCTGTATATGTATAGTGACACACAAATCGTAAATGTTAGCCTGATTGCACCCACTAGACATATACTGTCCTCTGTTCATTTGTATCTTAAAAGTGAATTTGTTTGGAATGACATAAATTTTTGTATCATGTTGCTTTTGTATGTATAATCTTCAGTAAATTGTTTCCCCACACACACCGCTTTTCTTCTAGGTGCACAGGAGAAGGAAATTTAAATTGGAAAAGAGAATGCAGTATAGTTTACTGAAACTCATATAACAACTTGTACTAGTTTTAAAAATGATCTGCACTCCAAAAAGCTAGGCTTTTTTTTCCTTCTTTTTACTCACTGATAGATAAGCTTAGATTAGTATTTTCAAAATGTGACCAGGCAGCAATTTCTGGTATCACTTAATGTCCTCAATTACTCTTCTTAGGGCTTTTGGTCTAATCTTCTCAGCTTGTGACATATTTCTTCTTCTAACATGTATCTGTTCACATGCTTTTACCATTAATCTATTGGCTTTTGTAGTTATAATTTGAATACATTTCCTATATATCATCGGTATGAAATCTTTATCAGAGAAACTTACTATAAAATTTTCCTAGTTAAGCTTTTTTTCTCTTCTCATTTTAACTGCACTAATTTTGTATGTTTAAAAACTTTTCCATTTCATGTTAACAGAATTGTCTAGTTCATCTCCTAATAAGGAGGGAATAAACACTTATTAAATTTCTACCATTTACCAGGCAATGGTATCTATAATTTCCAATTCAGAAAATAGTCCAAACTTGTTAGTGCAAATTAAGTATAGAATAAAATTCCCCTTTGCTAGTTCTTTCATTTTTGAAGGATGACATCATTAAATGAATCAAGAACTCATAGCTGTTCTTTCAGCAAAGCAAAAATAATTGAAGTCTGTCATAACTTATATTGTTTGTGTGCCATGTCAAGTGTGTGATGTACTCCTTTCTTTTCAAGTAGTCTACAGCATAATCTGATAAGAATATTGCCTATTGATCCTTATCCAAATATTATTTACCATACTTCTTAGTTGTGGTTCCTGAATTTATGTACAGAGAAATAGATTATTTTATAAAATGTCACACTTCCCTCAATTTCATTTCCTATACTCTCCAGTTTTCCTTTTGAATAAAGTATAGTCTTCATGGCCAAATTTCAAAGTATTTATCATTTCACCAATTCTTATTTATACTAATGAAGTCAAATTTCTCCTTTTGCATTAGGCTCTATTCTGAGCTCTGAGATGGTCTTATTACTGTAACCTATCAGCTTCAGGAGTTCTCAGCCCAGATATGGTAAGAGGGTCACTATTGGTTAGAAAGTTATTACAGGAGGAATTTTGCTGATAATGGTGATAGTGATTGGCCATTGGGCCAGAGAGGAGTGCTGGTGGTAAATCAGAAGGGAGTGTGGGTCCTGATCTTACTTCCAAGGCAAAAAGGAGCACTGGTGCTAGCAACTACAGGAAATAAAATAGACCACTTTCAAGCATTCCTATTGAAAAGACCATGTCTGAATAGAAAAAGATGATATTCATAGACAAAATGCAAAAGAAACATAAACAGGTAACTTTGAAAGAGAAATCATAACTTGTTTACATTCCTGTATGGAAAGATGATACATGTAACTCCTAAGAACTTTAAAATTGTCATAGTAGTTAAAAAGAGGTGTACATAGACAGGGAACATGAGTGTGGGTCAATTATATTGGGATAATATTAAAAAAATGGAATAAAAAAGGGAAACACTAGGAGAAGAATGAAGGGATAAATGGAATGATCATATATTTTTTTTCACATTAAAAAATGGTGCACAAGGGAGAACTCTTAAAGTAGAGAGAAAAATGTGGAACTTTAGGGAATGTATGAACCTCACTATTGTTGGAATTGGTTCAAAAAAGGAAGAATTCTCTCTCTCTTTCTCTCTCGCTCTCTTTCTCGCATTTGCTCTTGTATAGAAAAATATTTATCTAATAGGGTGATAGGAAGAAAAAGGGATAAAAAACAAAGGAGAGGGTGAGATAAAAGGGAGAGTGGATTAAGAAAAGCAGTGGTTAAAAGTAAAATAAAGTTTTTCTGAGTGACAAGTGAAAAAGAGAAGAAAATAGAAAAATGAAGAAAAGGAGATTCAGGGAAATACACAATAATCATAAATGTTATGTGAAGACGAAGTTATGTATAAAAATAGAACAGATAACAGAATTGATCAGAAACCACACTGTAACAATATATTGTCCACAAGAGACACACTTAAACCAAAAAATACATTCAGGGTTAAAATAAAGGGCTCAAGTAGAACAAGTAGACTAGCTGAATAAAACAAAAAACAAAAACAAAAACAAAAAAACAAGGCTAGCAGTATTGATCTCAAACAAAACAAAAGCAAAAATAGACCAAATTGAAAGAGATAAAGATGGAAACTTTTGTTGTTGAGTCATTTTTCAGTTGTGTCTGACTCTTCATGATTCCTTTTGGGTTTTCTTAGTAAACAAACTGGAGTGGTTTGCCATTTCTTTCTTTATCTCATTTTAGAAATGAGGAAACTGAGCCAAGTAGAGTTGGGACATATCCATAAGATACATAGCTAATAAATGTCTGAGGCTGGAATACAACTAAAGTTTTCTTGATGGCAGACCTAGCAATCCTTACTAAGTGACCAATTAAGGAAACTGCATTTTCCTGAAATGTACCACAGACAATGAGGCAATATAAAAAATATCGCAGCAAAAAAGCAAATAAATTAAGTTCTCTGATAAAAATCTCAATTTCCAAAGACTGGATAGAACTGAATCAAATTTATAACAATAAAGCAATTGAACTCTGTCCAAGGGGCTATAAAAGTGTGCATACTTTTTCATTCAGCAATACATTAAATCTCTAAGAAATGATGAACTAGATGCTTTCAGAAAAATCTGGACTTATTGATGTAAATGAAGTGATAAAAACCAGAAGAACATTGTAAACAGTATTGTATGATGAAGAATTGTGAATGACATAACTATTAGCAGCAATATAATGATACAAGATAATCTTAAAAGACTCATGATGAAAGAATGCTATCCACCTCCAGATAAAGAACTGATGAAGTCTAAATGCAGGTCAAATCACATTATTTTTTTGCTTTCTAGCTTTGTTTTCAAATTTTCAACTGCAAAATGGCTACTATGGAAATATGTTTTTTATGATTGCACATGAATAACTTTTATCAGATTGCTTAACATCTCAGGAAGGAAGTATGGAGGAGAAAGGGTGCGAAGAAAACTTCAAGATCAAAATTTGTTTAAAAATGTTATTTACCTCTCAGACCTGTGGAGATGGAATAAATTTATGTCCAAAGAAGAACTGGAACTCTTAATTGAACACCAGATAGAAAATTTTGACTATATTAAATTAAAAAGTTTTTGTACAAACAAAACTAATGCGGACAAGATCAGGAGGGAAGCAATAAATTGGGAAATCATCTTTAAATTTAATGGTTCTGATAAAGGCCTCATTTCTAAAATATATAGAGAATTGTCTCATATTTATAAGAATGCAAGGCACTCTCCAATTGATAAATGGTCAAAGGCTATGAACAGGCAATTTTCAGATGATGAAATTAAAACCATTTCTAGTCATATGAAAAGGTGCTCCAAATCACTATTGATCAGAGAAATGCAAACCAAGATAACTCTGAGATAGCATTACACACCTGTCAGATTGGCTAAAATGACAGGAAAAGATTATGACGAATGTTGGAGGGGATGTGGGAAAACTGGGACACTGATACATTGTTGGTGGAACTCTGAATGGATCCAACCATTCCGGAGAGAAATTTGGAACTATGCCCAAAAAGTTATCAGGCTGCGCATATACTTTGATCCAACAGTGTTTCTATTGGGCTTATATCCCAAAGAGATCTTAAAGGAAAGAAAGGGACCCACATGTGCAAGAATGTTTGTGGCAGCCCTTTTTGTAGTGGCTAGAAACTGGAAGCTGAATGGATGCCCATCAATTGGAGAATGGCTGAATAAATTTTGGTATCTGAATATTATAGAATATTAGTTTTCTATAGGAGATGACCAGCAGAATGATTTCAGAGAGGACTGGAGAGACTTGCATGAACCAGGAGATCATTACACATGGCAACAACAAGACTATATGATGATCAATTCTGATGGACATAGCTCTCTTCAACAATGAAATGCTTCAAACCAGTTCCAAATGGTCAGTGAAGAAAGCCATATACACCCAAAGAGAGAGAGATATGAAATGTGGACCACAACATAACATTTTCATGCTCTTTATTGATGTTTGCTTGCATTGTATTTCCTTTCTAAGATTTTTTTTCTTGTAGACATGATTTTTCTTGCACAGCAAGATAAGTGTGAAAATATGCATACATATATTTGATTTGTCAAGTATTTTAACATAATTAACATGTAGTAGACTTCCTGCCATCTAGGAGAGGGATGGGGACTGGGGGGGAAAATTTGTAACAGAAATCTTTACAAGGTCATTGTTGAAGAATTACCCATACATGTGTTTTGCAATTAAAAAGCTTTAATAAAAAAATAATGTTAAAATTGTTTTTACATGTAGTTGTGGAAAAACAAAATATTTTAAAATAATAAAATAAATAAATAAAGTAAAATAAGCAAGAATCATTCCCCAATTAATAAATGGTCAAATGATGTGTGTAGATAATTTTGAGAATTAAAATCTATCTATAGTCATATAAAAAGCTCTAAATCATTATTGATCTGTCTCATGCTGTCCAGAAATTTCAAATATTTTAGGTGATGTGAGGGGAAATATATATATATATATATATATATATATATATATATA
>JAJPUD010027441.1:0-10432 GCA_023553655.1 Myrmecobius fasciatus | reverse complement strand
AAAAAGTCGGTGCTCAACCTTGATGATTAAAAGAATGACTTGAGTAAAACCTTCTCAGCAGTACTTTAACAGTACCAAGTATTTCCCCATTGTACATCTCATTCTTCAACTGATGCTTGAATTATAGCACAGAGTCCTTGAATCCCAAAGAATTAGATCAAGAGGAAACTAAGAGGAGTAAAACAAAACAGAAGGAAAAACACTTGCTTGAGATTAGTGACGTCTTTTTATAAATGAATTTATACTGTCTTAAACTGATCTAAATGTTAATGAGGAAGTCCTGAAGAAGGCAAGACTTCAATCTAGCTAATGGTAGGATTTTAGGTGAGGGAAGTCTGGGTGGTTAAAATGAAGTATCTTGGTGGTACCTTTCAAACAAAAGTAATTTGGTGACAGAAAGATAGAGCACCTACTGTATGCTAGGCAATTATTCTAAGCATAATGCAGTTATGGCATGAGTTTCCTGAGGATTAGCTCACAGAATTAAGGTCCAAGCTTTCTTGATAGCAAGATGAGAACTTCTCTTAAATCTATGCTGGGTTCTGATAGGTATTCAAAGATACTCAACCTCTTTTGAACTGAACTGAGTTCAAAGCATTTCCTCTCCGGGCATGAGTCTTAAAAAAAAAAAATTCTCATTTCAAAAGTAATCACCGTGTCCTGATTTAGAATAAATGATCAGCATAAGGATATGAAAATATTTTCTCCAAAGGCATTGGGGGTTTTTTAATTCTCTTGTGAATTATGTTCCTAATTTTAGGTTAATTTGACATATTTTGAGTTTCCGGTGGACAGGGGAGGGGATGGAAGTTATGAAAAATAGGAAACTTGCTAATTTTGGTTTGTAGTGGATTGTGCTGTTTCCAATCTCTCTTTTCCCATCCCCAACAACCCCCAGGATTCTGGGTTTTTTTTTTAGTTAGGTTTCAAGCCCATTGTTCCTCCAGAGGATTTAAATTCTGGGATCCTGCCATGTTTGGGATTATGCTCACTGAGAAGCCTTTGGGATCTTCTGGGAGAGCTGAAGAACACCGGCTCCTAAAACCACTTCTCAATCTTGGGCCAATAGTCCAAGAGACAGGTACCACCCAGCCCAAAGGCTTACCTTTGTCATAAATGTGGTAGATCTTCACATTTAATTATTTAACATGAAAGTTATAAAATAGATTATAAGCTTGAGAGCTTGAGAGCAAATTGAGAGCAATTTATCCTTGATGCCTTATATTTATATAGTTATGGGACTACCTTAATTCTGAACCAAAGGGCATCTCAGAGGCCATAGAGTCTTCATTTTAAAGATAAAGAAACTGAGGCTGAGAGAGGAAAGGCTTTGCCCAAAATCATACTGTTAACAGCAGAGTTGCAGTTAGAAACCACTAAGTTTTGATTGATGTTTGCTTACATTGTGTTTCCTTTATCTGATATGTCTTCTGTGTAGATACGATTTTTCTTGCAGAACAATGATAAGTTTAGAAATATGTATACATATATTTGATTTGCCAAATATTTTAACATAATTAACACGTAGTGGATATCCTGCCATCTAGGGGAGGGGTGGGGAGTTGGGGGGGAAATCTGTAATAGAAAGCTATGTAAGGGTTAATGTTAAAAAATTACCCATACATATGTTTTGCAAAGAAAATAAAATTTAATAAATAAATAAATAAAAAGAAAGAAAGAAACCACCAAGTTTCCCAACTCCCAGAGGCAGCTAGGTTTCCAAATGGATGGAATACTGGGCCTGCAATCAGAAAGCTATGAGTTCAAGCAAGGCCTCCACACTTATTAGCTGTGTGACCTTAGGCAAATCACTTAATTTCTACCTGCCTCAGTTTCCTCAGCTGTAAGATAGGGCTCATCATAGTACCTCCCTCACAGGATTGTTGGGTTAAACAAATGAGAATAATATTTATAAAGTGTTTAGCATATAGTGGGAGCTTAATAAATGCTTTTTCCCTTCATAATACCATATTACTTTTTTCCCTGCAGGAAACAAAAAGATTTAACAATTATAATAGATGACATTAATATAATACCTATTTATGAGCTCATAGGTTGTGATGACAATGAGCTCCATGTTCCTTTTAATATCACCATCTTTAAATGTATATGTAGGCATTAACACAATAACTCATCAGCATCTTACCAAGGTCTTCCATTGCATCCAGGGCCATCTCCAGTCACCTTGATCTATATCTTGCCAACGGACCCAAATGGCCCTGGAGGGGAAAGTAAGACAAGTGACTTTGCACACTCCTCCCTCACTTAAATCCAATTCACTTGAAAGTCATGGCACCATGTCCCTGATAACATGGTCCTCTTCCAGAACGAAGGACAAACAACAATATACTCTAATGTCCATAAAAATGTATTGGCCAATGGACAGAGCATGGGAAAGGGAATCAGGAGATTTGACTTGTTTCCTGCTCTGCCATTCATCAGTCAATCCACAAACATTTAGTACACACTTGTGATGCATTAAGCACTGAAGCAAGTCACTTCCCAGTCTGGGGCTCAGTATCCCCCTCTGTAAAGACAAGGACATTGGACTGGATGACATTTCGGGTCCCCTCCCTCTCTAGCAGCCTATCATTCTAGCTCAGCTAAAACTTGGCTGCAGAAATAATGCCAGGATTATATCCTAGATAATACTCCTCTTAGGAAGAGGGATATTAGAAGGGTTAGAGATGTAAAGTACTTCTTAGAAAAGAAAGGCTTATGGGTCTTAGATATTGAGACCACAACAAGTGGCATCAGACAAGAGGAGAGCACCTGAAAGGTAGAGAATTTGTGGATCCTCCCCAGTTTTGCCCTCAGTCTTACAGGCAATTAGTAAAAGAACCTGGGTCCTGGGAGCTAGCGTCCAGAGATCATTTAGCCTGTCCCCTCTTCTTAGTCAGAAGCCCAGTGAGATCACAGGACTTATCTAAGATGCTGATTAGAAACAAGCCGGGATCAGGACCTTCATTCTCTGATACCCAAGTCAGCCCTCCAAACTTGCTCCTGGGAGCCAGCTCTCCTGTTCCCACTGTAGCAGTCCATCTAACCACCCTCATCTCCTGTTGAGTGAAAACAAATTAACCTTCAGCATTGCTGTAGCTAACTCATCTTGGTCCATGCAAATAATACCCCTAGAAAGGGTGACGTTTTGAATTCTCTCCTACCCATTGTAAATAAGGAACAGCAGAAGGTTACTTGGCTCCTGGAGATTGCAAAGAGCAGGGTGATCCTGTGTAAGACCCAGTATTCAGGTGCTTACTGTCTGCCTGCCGTGTAATGTTGGGCCTAGTCTAGAGCCTCAGTTTCCCTACCTATAAAATGTTGGATTGGATTAGATGGTCTTTAAGGTGTTTCCTAGCCCTAAAATTCTGGGCTCCCAAAGGAAGGCAGAGGGGGGTGTCCCCTCCAGTACAGCTTCCCTCACCCCATTCTTGGCCCGACCTGACCCCCCCCAAAGGCAGCTGGTTGAGAAGCCTGACTTGGAAGCCCCAATGGTTTTCTCTCCCTCTCTCTCTCTCTCTGAGCTGTCCAGGGCCAGGCAGCAGCCAAGACTCATTAAATGAAAGTCTTACTCAACCAGGCCAGGGCCTCAGAGGAAGAAGGGATGGGGGAAAGGGAAAGGGGGAGAGAACAGCCTGGGAGAGCCACCTCCTTCTCCAGGGAGAGGGGAGGGGAGGGAGGGGAAGCCAACCCCCAGCTCCATTGGCTCCTGGCTGGGGGAGCTAAGCTGGCCCATGGGCCCTGCTGCTACTTAGAGCACATTGTACTGAGTCAGCACTTTGGCCAAGCTCAGGCCTGGGGCTCTCCTGCCTGCCCAGCCCGCCTGCCAAATGAGCCTGAGCCAGGAAGGCCTCAGAAGAGCCCAATCTTGGGACATCACAAATGATGCCATACTTTGAAATGTTTCCTGAAAAAGCCTTTTCTCCAATCAGGCCTCTCAGTTCCCTCCCCAGGAGGATTTTTTCCTTTAGCAAAGGGGAGAGAAGGGTTGGGGAGGGGAGGGCTTCCCTGAGGAGGGGACACCAAGACCCCAATGTCTCTCAGATCTTCCAGGTCTAACCCCAATCCCCCTCACCCCACACTGGGGGCTAAAAGAAGGTCCTTGAAAGAGATGAAAGGTGGGGGGCAGCTGAGGGAAAGTGAGGACAGGGAAAGATTCAAGATTTAGGAACTTTCCTCTCAATGAGTGGAGAAAGTAAAATCTGTGGTTCCCAGGGGTGCACGGAGGAACTGGAAAAGATCACATCTCTAGTGTCCTTAAAGACCCTTAAAGTCCCTCTACTTCAATCCTTTGATTTTATGGAAGAGACTGATGTCCAGGGAGAGAAGTGGTACCCCTGGAGCACAGCAGAAATTTGAACTGGGGTCCTCTGCCCCAAAGTTCAGCAATCCCAGTTAGGGGCTTTTTCTACCACACAATGGGAGTCTTTCCCAAGCACCATGGCTAATTCCAATTCCCCCATCACTTCCTTCCTCAGTTCTCAGTTTCACCATTTCATGCTGCCCTTTTTAACCCTTTCCCACCTAAGTCACTTTCTCCTGAAAATACTTGAGCAAAAACTAACTCCTTACACATGAATTCTCTTTGTTTTCACTGAATAATAAAGGTAGAACCCACCCCATGAAGAGCTGAGCTCCCACTGGCCACTTCTGGAGACATAGGTAGTCATAGACACTGGAAATGATGGGGGAATTGGAATTAGCCATGGTGCTTGGGAAAGATTCCCATTGTGTGGTAGAAAAAGCCCCTAACTGGGATTGCTGAACTTTGGGGCAGAGGACCCCAGTTCAAATTTCTGCTGTGCTCCAGGGGTACCACTTCTCTCCCTGGACATCAGTCTCTTCCATAAAATCAAAGGATTGAAGTAGAGGGACTTTAAGGGTCTTTAAGGACACTAGAGATGTGATCTTTTCCAGTTCCTTCGTGCACCCCTGGGAACCACAGATTTTACTTTCTCCACTCATCGAGAGGAAAGTTCCTAAATCTTGAATCTTTCCCTGTCCTCACTTTCCCTCAGCTGCCCCCCACCTTTCATCTCTTTCAAGGACCTTCTTTTAGCCCCCAGTGTGGGGTGAGGGGGATTGGGGTTAGACCTGGAAGATCTGAGAGACATTGGGGTCTTGGTGTTGATTTTGTGACGATTCAACAGTTCCTTGATACAGCAAAGGGAAGGAGGGGGCTTCATCAAGGTGGATTGAACATTAAATGAGGAAGAGTCACTTACTCAGGTATTGTTGTTTGCCTTTCATTCTTGAAGAGAATCATGATATCAGGGAGATGATTCCCGATGTGCAAGTGAATTGAATTTAAGTGAAAGAGGGCTATTATTTTCTCCTCTAGAGTTATCTGGATCCAGTGGCCACATATGGATCAGGCCCACTGAACTTACTCCTTAAAAGGAGTGACTCTGTCCCCTAGCCGGCTTTCTTCTTACCCGCCAAGCTCTGTGAAGCTTCTCTCCTGGAAATCCTGAGGAGGATACAGTCTGCCTTCTGCCAAGAAAGCCATGGAAACTTCACACATGGAAGTGAGAGCCTGACTGTTCCACCTGTTCTACTTATGTCTCTTTCCCTAAGCAGAGGTGCCCAAAAAGTGATCCTGAGATAGATGTTTCTAATCCTAGAGGCAACCTTCTGACTTCAAGATTTCAGGAGCTCATGGTTTCCTCAGTTGAAATTGGTTGGCAGCAAGCGATGTTTTACACACTTAAACCCTTATTGGAGGAAATAGTTACCAATGGATGAGAAAACCCAAGACAAAGCTTGATTTGCTGGAAGATATGTCCCTTGAGAGGCAATGTCAAAGTTCAGCAGTACTGTAAAAAATGTTTCATGGAGGGTAGCTAGTTGGTGCAGTGGATAGGGCACCAGCCCTGAAGTCAGAAGGACCTGAGTTCAAATCTGCCCTTAGAAACTTAATACTTTTTAGTTGTATCAATTAACCCCAATTGCCTGGGGGGAGGGAGAGTTTTGTGTTTTGATGACTTGATTATCAAATTCTTGATGATTTAGTTATCAAAACTGGAAGAGTATAATAGCAGTTATGGGTTACTATTTCACGTTTAAGTCCCTGGCAAAACATGCTTCTGAGTTCTGTGTATTGTGAAGAAAATGATTAGCTGTCCTATATCTGAATTACATATTACACACCAAGTTCTTTCCTACTAGCCCTATCTGGAAAGCCTTAGACATAACCCAAACCTAAGCTTTTACATGGTTTTCTCTAGTATTCTAGGGTAGGGGGGGTCCAGAGACAACAAAAAAGAACCTGACTCTTCTTTGTGGAGGCTGCTTCCCCAGGATTGAACCTGGTCCATGTGTGTCCAAAATTGAGAAATCCTTCCTGGGAGAAGTATCTCTTGTAATCTGTTACAGAGGATAAGCTTTGTTGCTACAACTGCTAACTTGCTACAAAGAATAGTAATCTAGATCCATTGGCTCCCTTTAATTGCTTTACCCTCACTCAATCCTTAATCCAGGGATTGGTTCTTCACTTTTTTTGTCTATAAAGAACCCATTTGGAAGTCTAGTTAAGCCTAAGGATTCCTTTCTCAGAATTGTATTGTTAAATAGATAAAATGAAATATGTTTATTACAAAAGACACCAATCCCACTGAAATATAATTGTCAACATATTTTTAAAACAAGCCCACAAAATCCAGTTGCAAACACCTGCTTATAGGTTAATACTCCCAATATTTTACTAACATTGAATTGAGATATCTAGGTGGCCCAATAGATGGAGAACTATGACTGGAATGAAGACCATCAATTCCATCCTCACATACTAGTTGTGTGACTTCTGGCATGTTACATAACATCTCTTTGTCTCAGTTTCCCTCAACTGCAAAATGAAATTATAAGAGCACCTACCTCCCAGGTTTGTTGTGAGAATGAAATGAGAACATTTGTAAAACATGTAGCACCATGTCTAGTGCAAGCATTTATTATGGCACTTAATAAACGCTTGCTTCCTATTGCCTAAAAGTCAACAATGGCCTCCTAATAATCCCATTCAATGATCCTTCCCAGCCCTTGACCTCTTCTTAGCATTCAACCCTGCTGACCATCCCTTGGCTTCCATGACACTGCACTTGCCCAGTTGTCCGTTTATCAGTATTTTCTATCTTCTGTGCTTACTCTTGATTCTTCCCATATATAAATGGAGGTGCTCGCCAAGGTTCTGTCCTCGGCTTTCCCTTCCCTCTCTTTGTTCTCTTCTTTAGTATTCATTTATTATTTCAATGCAACAAAGATGTATTAAGTGCAAAGCATTGTACTAGGCATTGAGGACAAAAAAAAAATGAAAAAATAATGGTGTCCTAGCCCAAAGTGCAATATGGAGGATACGACATCCAAATAAACAGGATACCAGCTAAGATGTGATAAGGGCTATTCCCCACATAAGACACTCCATCTTCCACATCTGTTCCTTTTCACAAACTGGCCCCTACATGCACTCTCCTATCTCATTCCCAGATTGTTTTTTAATAGAAACAAACCCCAGAGCAGCTCATTGATTGCTTTAATACCATAAAAAAGATCAAAATAACATAGAAAAAATGAGCAGCACTATTGCAGTCCAATAAGTGTAACTAAATGTTCTGAGTGTCTTCTAATACTGACCATATATTTCTAGCTGAATCCAGGTCTTCTGAATACAAAAGCAATGGTCATTGCCTCTAGAATTCTTCTCCTGGGATCTTTTGTGACATGTCTAAGCCCAAACTCATCCTCTTTACCTGACTTCCCTAATTCTGTTTGTGGTAGGACCATCCTGCCAGTCACTGTGGTGGTAAAGCCCAGAATTATCTCTGACCCCTTTCTCCCTCACTTCCACATTTGTCCTAATGATTCTTTCCCATCAATCTCTCTTCAAATCCTCCCCTCCTTTTCCATTCTCTCATGAAGACATTACACCTGATGGAAGAATTATCCAAGAAAACATGAGGAAAGAGAGGTCACTTGATCCAAGAAGGATGTGCTCAGCAGTTGATCTGAGAATGACAGATCTTCCTCAGACAAGAAACAGATTTGTAAGCAGGACAATAAAGGTTAGGAATTATGAAACAAGAAAAAATAAAAATGTTAACATTAGTATTATTTGTATTTATATGGCCCTTTAAAGTTTGCAAAGCACTCTGCATACATTTTTATAGATATCTCTTTTGAGAGACAAACCTATATTTTAGGTACCATCAGCATTTTCATCCCTATTGAACAAATGAAGAAAATGAAATTGAGTAGATGAAGAAAGTTACTCCTGATCCCATAGCAACAGGACCCAAGGGTGTCCAACTCCAAATCCAGCAAGCATTCTATCCACTAAACCCAAGATAGCAATTCAATGCTGCTCTTGAAAGGAGCTGATAAGTTACAGATATGCTCACTGAATGATCAAATCCACAATCAGAACCTAATGGCTGCCAAGAAGAGTAGGTTGTTTTGAGATCAGGAGCCACAGGGAAGAAATTGAGGTGACCTGAAGATATTAAGCAAAGTCATTTAAGTAAGCAAGTCATTTAAACTTTGTGTCACAATTTTAATCAAATATAAAGTGAAGGGTTCTACCATGATTCTGTGACTCTGAATAAATTTCAAAAGGACCAAACTGGGACAACAGAAATAGGTTTGAGTTTTTCTAGGGAATGGATCCATATATAAGCTCCAAGAGAGAAGACAGAAAAAGGAAAAAAACCCATAGTACTTAAGAGTAAGAACACCCAAGCTCAAATTTCAGATCTGTTACTTTGAGCCATTCATATCAATTCTCAAAACCACAGTTTTTTCATCTGCAAAACAATAGGGTTGAAACTCAAAGATACCTTCAGTTCTAACACTTTTTGATTATAGACTTAAAAAAAAAAGCAGTGGTCAATGCTGGGCAGCCTAAAGCCTAGAGGAGGACACTCAGTGCTTAATGAAGAAGGACCTCCAATGCAGAGGTCCAAGAAAGAGTGGACGCTGAGTCAAAGTCTAAGGAAGCCCCAGACCACTGCATCCTATTCAAGATGGGATTGAACTAAAAATATAGTTCAAACTAAAGAAGGTTCGGAAGGAAGGCTGCAGGTGCCATTGGACTAAGAGGCCAAGGCAGGCCAATCTAGTTCATGCTGGAGATTTAAATGGCTTGTTTCAGCTTCTAATTCAAATAAGACTGAGGCAAAAAAAATGGAAACTGGGGCTGAATACCCCATAATCTATGCCAGTCATGTCAAATTGTGGATGGGCATTAGTTACTACTAGAGAGGAATTTGCCATTCATAATGCTTTTCTTGGGTTAGATTTCTGATCTCCTTGTAAGGGAGAAGGTTGTTAAATTATATCTCCACCCCCCTGTCCCCCAGCTGCTTCTCTTTCCATCAACCTGTCAGAAATTCAGGTGTCAATGTGGTGATGACATCATTCACATCCCCAGCAACTACTCTCAGAGGACTTCAATAATCCCCCAACTGCTATCACTTACCTGTCAGGGAACCTGTCTCCCTCCAGTGGCCAATTGGATTGGGAAAGGCAGGTGAAAAATTACACACACACACACACACACACATATATATATATATATATATATGTATATATACTGTGTGTATAATATATATATATGAATTTAATTTCCTGTTCCTCATCAGCTTAATGAGGGAGAAGTGGGGAAGGAGGGGAGTAGGGAAGATGGTGGAGAGGGGAATGGGGAAGAGGGGGGAATTCTAAACAAGCCCAGGGCTTTCTTCTCTTTCTATGATTGATGAGCCTGGGTAAGCATTTCACCCTCAATATATTGAAAACATATTTTCTCAGTTACTGCTGCTCTTGGGTTTTCATTAACTCTCCTGGAAACCCGTTGATGCTCTGGGAGGATGCCCTGACCTGGCTGGTATGGCTGAACTAGAAAAGTCGCAGGAACTGGGGGAGGGAGAAACCCAGAAGTGATTGACAGGGAACAGAGGGTCCCAGAACTAATAAAGATTAATAATAAAGATTAGCCAAAAAGATTAGCCAGGGGAACTATCTTCCTGGGAAGTTGCTCTCCTGCCCCATAGAGGGAAGGGTGAGGGCCAGGGGTGGGGTGAGGAGGGGGTAAAAAGGGAAATAGAGACACAGAATGAGTCAACCCCTTACTTCCCTCTGCAACTGCCCCCAACTCGGCCTTGGGTGTGGGCACTGTACCATTGGTACAGGGGCAAGCACAGGTGTGGGCCATCACTCATTAACCAAGTCAGGGTGAGGAGGGTGGAGAGGGAAGAAAGAAGGGGAGGAGTTCCCTCTGAGACCAAAAGGGCCAGACTGGATTGAACTGACCTGAACTGAAACAATCAAGGGGCCTGCTAGCCATTTTCAGCAACTTTGCAGAAAAATATGGGGCCACTGGCAGAGGAAGTACCCACATCTGGGGAAGTGCCCACTCTGACTCAATTCCTCCTACTCTCTCTTTATG